>JAQMYJ010000023.1:40250683-40279704 GCA_030014305.1 Clarias laeviceps | reverse complement strand
ATATGGGCTTAATTAGTGGACATTACACTGGGGTAATATGGGCTTAATTAGTGGACATTACACTGGGGTAATATGGGGTTAATTAGTGGACATTACACAGGGGTAATATGGGCTTAATTAGTGGACATTACACAGGGGTAATATGGGCTTAATTAGTGGACATTACACTGGGGTAATATGGGCTTAATTAGTGGACATTACACTGGGGTAATATGGGCTTAATTAGTGGACATTACACAGGGGTAAGATGGGGTTAATTAGTGGGCATTGCATGGGGTAATATGGGGTTAATTAGTGGGCATTGCATGGGGTAAAGAAGTTAGGCATTAAGTGATGAGTACTTTAGGGGATTTGAGCGGTTACTGTAACTGAATTGTCTCAAAGGAAGTTTGGCATAAAATAAAGTGCATTACTCTGCTTTTTTTTTATCCCTTAATTGGCTGAAGAGCCTCATTTGATAATGTACAAGCGCCGGTATCAGTACATCAAGAAAAAATATTTGTAGAAAATATGTATGTTTTTCTTATGTTTTGTAAATTTTTATGTTTAAATAAATGTGTCTTAAAATGTATCTGTATTTTTTAAATAGCTGTATTTGTATATGACAAAATTACGCTAGACAGGCAGAGAACCATAAAGGGTAACTTCACAGACCTTGATTTGGAACATAAAGATGACGACAAGGAATAACCACAAAAGTAAAAACAAAAAATTGTGATTAATTTAACTGCTCTAGAAACAGATAGTTTGATATGGTGTCCTTAGTTAAAGAGAGTTTGGGATTTGCGTCTTACTTTGAAGATCTAAGGGATGTATGTGAAGTGCCTTAGTTACAATTTAGGATTAAATGAATTACTCCACATTAGATTGGGATTCAGTAAAGTGTCTGTTTATGGTCAACATATTTTGTGACCTTGTGCATATAGTTATGATACCAAGAATTTGTTAGAATAATCCACTCCTAACTGTAATTGAAATGATTTATTACGTCAATAAACACTTGATTTTGCTGTGGCCTTTAGTTTTTTGCGCCGGAGACAGGAAGAGATCTAGATAATGTTCAGCTTCATCTCTCTCCTGTATTAAATTACGAGTGTTTCTGTCGAGCACACACCATAGTCCCTGATGCCTCGACAATCACACTTTCAAACACACACCATATGGCCAGGTAACCTGCACTGTTTTAATCACTTTTAGGACAACCTAACAACAATAAATTAGCACCTTCTATTAAATTACTGGTCCTTTATAGCTAGTGGGCCAAACATCACGGCACACACACGCACATACACTCTTGCACACAAACAAGAAACAGCGTTGCTCTGATCACCTTTAGGAGCAACCAACCAGCAATAACAATAAATCAAATATAACACTATCAGCGAGAAGGTCTCAGTGTGGGTTCTCTTACAGAGCTCACAGGAGTTTTCCTTCTCTCAAATTTCTCCTAAAGACAGTAATGATTATGACTGGTTGTGGTGGGAAACCAATAAAACTGTGAGGCATTCTTATAAACATACCAGTGTCTGCTCTAAAATTAATAGTATTCAGCTTTTATCATTGTTACCTAAACCATGAACATTTAGATAATCCTACTCAACGTAGGGTATTCGCTAGCTAAGAAATTACTGTAGCTCACTATGTTTCTGTCCTCTGCAGCGATAAGTCACTTTCAGTTAACATCTAATATAAAGGAAGTTAATTCTGACGAGAAAAGAGTGATTGATCATTTAAATACTGCAATATGCTATGTAACCTTATACTAGTAAACAATAACTATCATCAAGGTGGTAGGTAGCTAACTTTCCATTTTTAACAATAAAAACTAAAGTACCGTTGATGCCAGAGGCAACTCTCGGAATGCTTGTAACTGGGTTATTTTAAAGTGTTTTGTTTTATTGCTAATGGAAAAATTGATGGAAAACTATCCCACAGACCAGGGGTCTCCAAATCCTGTCCTGGAGGGCCAGTGTCCAACACAGTTTGGTGATTCTTCTTCTCAAACACAGCTGATTTCACTAATCTGTTAATTACTAGGTTCAGTTCAGTACAAATTGTGCTGGTCACTGGCCCTTCAGAACTGGATTTCTCCTGCCTCAGACGTAAGATGAAAACCACTGACAGGTGAAGTGAACAACATTGATCATCTTGGCACAATGGCACATTTAAAGGCATGTATTAGGGAACAAGTAAATGTTCCGTTCTCAACGTTGATGTACTGCAAGCAGGAAAAATGGGCAAGTGTAAGAATCTGAGCAACTTTCACCTGGACCAAGCTGTAACGGCTAGGCAGGCGGTTTTAATGTTATGGCTGATTGGTGTATGTATGTTGACTGAAAAACACAAAGGCACTGCGCACACGCACATACACACTGACATACACACACACACACACACACACTTTCTCTCTGTTACGTTCTGTCCTCTCTTTCCCTCTGTGTATCTCATCCAATGCCTCGCATGTCAACCAATTCCACATGGCAATTTCCCACTTATTAGAGTCGGGTCCTGAGAGGAAAGTCAGCAGCTGGAGTAGTGGAAACTCTCCAAACTAGCCCTGGCTCTGAGCCAGCAGGAATCCGGTGTGTGTGTACACACTCATGTGCCATCAAGCAGCGCATAAGATCCGTCAGACGTCACCGGATCCCGGATGTACACAGATATACACTCACTCATGCACATACTGGAAACATGTGGCGATAAGAACAAGATAATAATCAGCACCTAGAGATGTTTTATGATCCAGCTATTTCATTGTCTGTCCGAGTGTCTCGTCTGACTTGTCAATCTCTGTCTTCCATGTCTGTCAATCCATTTATCAGTCGTCTATGTCTCTTCTGTCTGTCAGTTCATCTTGCAAAAATTTTCCTTTCATAAATTTTTTCATTCATTTACTTTTATGTATAATTCAAATTAAAACATACACTCGCCGGCCACTGCATTAGGTACACCTGGACAATTGTTTGTCAACTCAAATATCTCCTTCAGGTAATCACATGGCAGCAACTCAATGTATTTAGACATGTAGACATGGTCAAGATAATCTGCTGAAGTTCAAACCAAGCATCAGAACGGGGGAAAAAGGTGATTTAAGCTAGACGGGCTGGTCTTTGTGAATGCCAGAGGTCAGAGGAGAACGACCAGACAGGTTCGAGCGGATACAAAATCGTGTTACTACTGAGGTATTCTTCTCGATTTCTCCTGCAACATTTGGAGGGTCAGGTCAGAATTTGGCATAAACAGCATGAAAGCATGGATCCATCCTGACATGTATCAAAGGTTCAGGCTGGTGGTGGTGATGTAATGGTTTGGAGGGAGATTTTCTTGGATCCGTGTGATGCTATCACTATGTCAATATGGACCGAAATGTTTTCAGCACTTGAATCTGTGTTGAATTTGAATACCACGAAAAATTAAGGCTGTTCTAAAGGTAAAGGGGGTCCAACTCGGTATTAGCGAGGTGTATGTAATAAAGAGGTCAGTGCGTGTATAGACGTAAACAAAACATCTTTTGTACTCTGTCTCTCTCTGTACACAGGAATATTTCAAAATGATCAGTGTGCTGCGGTAGCAACACTATCGATTAACACAATCGCACTCAGTTCTGAACAGCATTACGAGGTTGCTGCAGGCTGACCTTTGGGGCTTTGACAATGCTCTTAATTGAACACCATCCTTTACAATGGTTTGCTTCATTCAAAAGGAAATGCCAACAATGACACACACACATAAGCTAGAAAAACCTGAGTCTGATGACTAGTTCTGATGCATTTCTAATACACAATATATTTCTGTTCCATAATGGATTGTCATGTCACTGCTGGATTGCTCAGTTTATGGTTATGTGGCTAATTTGCAATACCTTTCCACTGTGTTATTCACCTGTCAAAGCAAAATGGCAAAGTATGGTATGAATCAAAGGCAATCAGTGCATTAAAAAAAAATCACATTAGCTTTTCGTCCTGTCGCCTATAGTATATAGTATTTCTTAATATCTCAAGACAAACTGATGTAGCAAAAAGCATCCTCAGCTCAAGCCAGTGCTCGTCGTCTGGATGTAGATCTGGGAGATCACCACGATCTCATGAAGGTGGCGGAAGAGTAACTGAAGCGTATCGGCATACGGCTTTGCATTTAAATAGCGTCATGGATTGTTTCTTTTCTTTCGAAATGAAAGCACATTGTATATTGGAAGACAATATACACGAGTTATGTAAGGAATAAAACTCCTGGGGATGGGATGTGGTCATGATGTGAAGCTGCTGAGTCACTGCTCACTGGGAAGTTGATTATTTTCCAATAACAGCGTGTCCTGAAGGCTTTTGTTCCTTTCATTCCACAGCAATTTGCCAATCATTGCAATCTCTTATTTAGTAAAGAACGACATGTCATGCTTTATCCGATTAGGGCTACTTTTAACATTGTGGAAGGTCCACGTAACAAGTCAGCATGTTATAAAGCAGATAAAAAAATAATAATAATAATAAATAAACGATTAAGAAGTGGAAGACTTTTCAAAAAAGAAAACAGAACAAAGAGTTCCTTGTCATTAAGACACTCATTAAAGCCCTTGCAGCATCTTTTGTACTCCAACACTGCAATGAATTTAAATCAGCACGATTCAAATTTTTCATCCAGCTTTTTTTTCCCTCCATTACCATTCCAGTTGGAAGCTTCCTGCTGTTCAGTTCAATAGGAGAAGCATGCTCGCTGAGCATTGGAGCTCATTTGGAGGTCTGGACCTTGACACATTGGTGTGAAAGAGCAGGTAGTAGGTGACTGGCTGAGCGGGAGTTTAATCAGCGAATCAGCTCACGGGCTCACACTCCTCAACTCAGGAATTCAGGCAAAAATATATATATATAGATCAGAAAGTCTATAAAGCGGTCACTCCGTGGAAGTGTGATGATTTGATTCAGCAGGCGTTAGGGGTAGTTGGCTTTTGGTCTTGGACAATGTATAAGGGATTTGACTAGAGATGTGTCCATTACTTGCTCTAGAAGTCTACTGCACTTCACATTTGGAAGTAATTATCCACAGTCAAAAATAAGCGAGTCTATTGTAGTTGGATCAGTGGCAGCTGATGGTCTATTTGTAATAGGGGAAGCCCAGTTTAGACATACTTTAAAAAAGACATTTACTACATTTGTTGTTTATATGTGAATTCTATCCTTCTTTCTTTTTCAAGGACCTGGTCGATTACACTTTTATTCGAACAGGGACTTCCAGATATTTGACCAGTTTCCTCCAAATAGCCAGTAGAGGAAGGTTACTCAAACAGGATGACTTTATCCATTTTAAGCAGGACAGGACCCTTTCTTTGCCTGATGATATAGTTCCAATGGTAGCAAATAAAGACATTAGCTTATATAGCTAAGGCATTGCTTTATCCAACTCCTGTGTCCCAGGAGTAGTAAAAAACACTTTCCCCTGTTGCCTTGAAGTTCGTGATCAGAGTATAGGAATTGAGATTTTAGTTTCCCTGGTGAAATGGCCATAACTTTTTTTTTCACAAATTTTGGAAGGGCTCCACAGGAAACAATTGATTCATTTCACGACATTTTTGCAGACTGGTTAATTCCAGGAATCGCATACTTTAGAGATGGAGAAAATGATCATTTTCAGGACCTATTGTGAGATGTTTTGATTTTTCATACAAATGCAAGAAGACTCTTATTGTAGGTGGATGTTTGAGGAAGAGAACATCCATAACTTTCTGCTGCACAATGTCAAAGACCACACCAGATTCTGAAAAGATTTGTTCACATGAAAACAAACTCAAAATCTTATTCAGTGTTCCTATGAAAACTTTGGCAGCATTAAGTATGTCCTTGTCCAGTATGGTGTCTTGCTCTAAAATCACTTAAAAAATCTGCAGGAGCCCATTGTAGATGTTTGCCACAGTGCTTTCTATCGTGATGTGAAGTTTTATCGAGTAGGAACATTTCTTGGCAACCGCGAGCATCCTGCAGACTCAAGAAAGGCCATCCTCTTGATGAATTTGCCAAAAAAAGAGTATTGCAAATCTGTGTGCATAGCAGTGTAAACCTCTGCATTTGGGGCCATTCCTTTAATTTTCTTTAGAGAGAGAGAGCCTTGACATGGCAGCCCCATCATATGGTTGTCTTTGTAATTGTAGCCCTTCATGTGATCATTTAAAACAGCAAAGATTAGGCAGGTCATCTTCCTGTACTCCAGAAAATCCAATAACCCACTCCTGAATTTAGCCCACAGCATCTACATACCACACTAACGCAGACAGATACGCGGACATGCCAGTGAATCAATGAGATGATTGAATTGAATAGGTGAGACATTGTCAAACTTGGGTAACACATTAATTAGCTTTTCGTAATTCCCCTTATTTTCAGAATTGCCACCCTCAGTGTGGTCCCTGAAAGCCAGCTCGTGACAGTCAAGCAGTTAATCTTCTCATTGTGCTTTGACCCTTGTATACGCTGACCATCAATTCCATGCTCCACTCTGAATATTCCATATAAGTTAACTCAAGTGCGCTACGCTTCAACCATGTCTTTTATAAGCCACATCAAAGTTAGCCATATCACCATATCCTAGTGTTGACCAAACTATGCCTTGTTCGCGCTGCCAGTCAAATGACTTCCTTTGTCATAACAGGAGAGCTAAAATGAAAAATAAAAGATTATAACTTCCATGCTTTTGTACCAAATCAAGTTTTGGTTTTCCCTGCTGTTTGGTTCTAAGTATTTGTCTGGCTAGGTTTTCCCTCTACTTCTGGCAATAATATAAACAATCTCTAAAAAGTCGACATAATCACCAGTACTAGAAGAACTCTATTTACACAGATTTATTTACAAAATATACAAATGGTAATAATTAATAAGAAATTAGTAGTTTGCCTCATATCATCATCTGAGTTGGATGAGTTCATCTGAGGTGGACCATAGAGCACTTACGGTAGGCTTCGGTACTCTAGATCCATGTATCAAAACCCAAAGATTCTATTCTCTGAAAACTGGTTATTAAAGGTCCCATATGTTACCATTTCTTTATGTTAAAACAGGTCTCACAGCTGTCCCAAAGTGTCTTCGTTAATGCCTCAAGCTTATTTTAGTTCATTCCTACTTCACATACAGAATGACTAAGTAAATGAGCTACTGCCAATCCACGCCCCTCCAGAGAACAGCAGAGCTGGGAACAAGCTGAGGGAGGTGCACATGTTGACCTACTTAAATTAGGTCATATTAGGGAAAAAAAATCTAATTGGCTTGTTTAAGGCCCGGGGGGGGGGGAATCAGGGATTTTTTTCTTCTTTTTTTCTCACATTTGTTGTTTGGGCACACACACACACACAGTGGCGACTAAATGCAAAAATAATGAATTTTGCCAGCCAGTTAGTTGATCCCATTTAAGTAGTCTGTCCTTCCTGAACAATTGACAATAAGCTCTGTCTGGGGACCAACATGTTTGTAAAAACTTGTTGCTTCTGTATTGTTTTTACTTACCAAATCGTTTTGTTAGCTAGTTCTCAAGCTAGCTACTTAGCACATCAACTAATTAACACGCTAGCAAAATATTAGCTAAACACCACACTCAGCTACCCTTTAAGAACCTTAAAGTTGTGGTGACAAAGATGGAAAAACATTATGGAAAGCTTGTTTATTGTTAGCTCTGTCCAAGCATTAAGCTAATCAAAAACAAGAGAACTTGCAAGATAACTTTAGTCACATGACTGATTGCTTTTTAAAAGTAAAAAAAAAGTCTAACACAATGATTTTCTTGTGAATTTATACTTTTATGACTTTCTCTGAAGAGTATTTCTGAGGCACTCGATGTGTTATGGAGTATTAAGAAAGAGGGCGAGACCACGCCCAGACACCTGGAAGTCAACAACCGATAACGATGTTAGCATTGTTAGCATACTCAATCTCGGCCTTTGGTCAAACAATTAAAGAAGTATCAGCAAATCAATTTGACCATACCGATAAAAATGTAAGAAATTTAAGAAATTTCCCTGCTGTGGGACGAATAAAAGTATATCTTATCTTATCTTAAAAACTGTCCCTAAAAGCTCCCCGTGTTATAGCTGAAGACAATATGAAAAAGGAAACACGCATTCCATCTACTTGACTTTACCTAATTTGTTCTGGCTTACGAAATGAAAATGCATGCTGTTTGAAAAACACTTCTGAGTCATAAGTGGAAGTCAACGAGGGCATGATGGAAAAACAGCGTGTGATGGAACACAAGAAGAAAACTTTTATTATGGTTATACAACAAGCTCCCGGTAAACCTGCCCACTGTTTTAATAATTCTTGCATCAGGGTTTACGGCTTGTTTTCTTTTCTGAGCTTTTTAAACAACGGCCTGCTGGGGGAAAATTATTAAATAAAACTAAAATCTGTAATTCACTGGCCTGATACTACAGCACTCACGCTGACAAGCTCTACAATGAGGATGTTTCCGAGTTAATTTCACGTCACTGCGTGCACAGGATATGACATTCCGATTCAAATCGATTTACACTTTGTCATATTTTATTTGCTTAGTTGACAGTGTTTGATTACTCAAACAGCACCTCTCATGAAATATTTTCTTTTCCCTCTTTTTACTGCCAAGCATGATGGATGCTCGCATTGCAGCAGCTGTTGGTCACATTTGCGGCGATGCTATTATGTTTAATATTTACTTTATATGGAAACAGGATCTAGCACTTCAGAGAGCTCTTGAGAGAAGGACTTGGTACGCTGGGACCTGAAAGAGACGTCATAGCTACTGGTTCTGTATTTTACGCATGGCATGGAATAGAGCTAAATAACTCTAATGCTTTTACTGTTTAGCTAGCAATAAATAGTGTTTGAACCTTTAAAAGATTAATGGTCACATGATAATTAATAATTATATCTATCCGAAGGAATACATTATCCGAGCCAAGCCACAGGCTGAAGTGTCCATACTGCCAAGCAAGATTGCTTATTATGTAAATAACACTTAATTAGACTGAACGTAGCTCAAGATTAATCCTCGAAACCTCGCTGCAACTCCCACACCATGATTCTTTGAATTATTGCAGCATCCTGGCATGAGTAATTCTCCAGAATGAAGGTAACAAAGCACCCTGTATCTGAACACTCTGACGGGACAAGATTCATGGTAACGTTTTAACCAACAAAATATTTCAACTAAAGGGGACTTGTGGAATACAGCCACCATACTGTGAGTTATGTAGTGCTCCAGTCTGTGTTGGCAGGTTTTTTTCAAAAATAATGAATCAAATATTTTTGAGCAGGAGTCCGTGGTTCACAATAACCAGTCACTGATCACCACTGTCCGAAGTTCAATCCCATTCAATAAAATTTTACAATGGGTATTGTCACAAAGCAATGTTATGTCAAAGAAAATTATGTAAATGAGTATGAAATGTGCAAGAAAATATGTATGAATTAAAATGACGAGCAAACCAAGAGTGAGGGTGTCAAGAAAAAAACTCCCTGAGATGGTGAAACCTTTTGAAACCAGACTCAACAGGGAATCCATCCATATTTGGGTGATAATGGATAGCAGGAATTGCTTCGCAGTCAACAATCCTGTCAATAAGTCAAACTGTGCATAAAAAACGACCCGCAGATCATCATTTCTCCAATCAGAGATCACAAGTGTTCCTAAAAGCCAACTGTTTATCTCCAGTGTTCCTAATAACCAATCACTGACCATGATTTTTCCTAATAACCAGTCACTGATCACCATTGTTCATAACAAGCAATCAAGGGTCATGATTTGTTCTGATAACCAACCACTGATTATCATTATCCATAAGAACCAATCAACCATCACCACTGTTCTTAATAACCACTCACTGATCAATACTGTTCCTAATAACCAATCACGGATCACCTTCCTTTAACCCATCACACGCATCTATGTTATTCATTTTTTTTAAATCTCTTCATGTTAAAAGTTAAAGAATTAAGAGTTTTGAAAATACATAAATATTTTGCTGTGCATTGATGTTGACCAATGATGTTTTTCAGTAAGAAAATGTTTATTTCAATGTATTTTTTCTTATTCTGTTCTATTTTCCGCATCTTCAGAAAATCTTTTTCCTTTTTCCATCCACCATTTTACTATGCAAATAATCATACAGAATTCAGCGAATATGCAAATAATCCTGAGATAAGCCATTCATATTTAAATCACCGGGCTGTCACACTCATACGCAGTCCCTACACACTCACTCAATCTCCAACTTACACACTCCCACACTCACTCCACTTCACAATTCAGCTTCTACACAAACATACACTCATTCACACACACACACACACACACACACACACACATATACATGTTGTCTAAGCTCAATAAATAGCAACGTTCTTGGTACATTTTATCACACCGGCGCGTGAAACACGCTATACTGTAATGAACTTTAGATAGAGCTAAACACATTAGTAATAAAAATGTTATTTTGTAATTATCAAGCCTCTGCCTGGATTCTTAACCGTAATTAGAGGTGAGCTGAAATTACCGTCATCTGTTGAAATTGTGGTCTGCTCCGAGCAGAGCAATTAGGCGTGTAAATGCGCACTTGGCTCTAGGAGGAAACACAACAAACACACACAACCAGACAAACAGAAACACACACACACACACTTTTTTCCACATTCCCCCAGGAACTCCTAAAAAAACAAAATCTATGACTTGTATGTGATGTGCCCAGACAAACAAACAAAATTTCCTTCTTTTGATGAGAAAATCTAACATGGTAAAATCCGCAGAGGGAACTGTCATGCTGAAATGTAATAAATAAATAAATAGATGAGTAAATAAGTGGAAAATATAAATGCTGAAGTTCAATCCTAATGGAAGAAAGAAGGCATAATTGCTGTGGGGGTGTTTTAATGACGAAACTTTGCTCAGAAACCTTTCTCGTTTCCTCACTGGGAGGAAGTTGTGGGAACGCACAGACGTGAGACAACGTCCGAGAAAATGAGCTTTGTGTTCACTCATCTAAATAGGTTTGAAAGGGGAAAATTGGGCAGTTTTGGACAAATAAAATGCATGGCGTGCTGCGAGAACTGCCTTTCTAATAATTCTTCAATGCTGGGTTTGAATAAAACCGGCGTCCTGTGGATTCATAAATAGGTGCAGCACTTCAGTTTGACAAACGACAAAAAACTGCTTGCTTGTCTGAGTAAGTGGGATATTGCTGAGAAGTACGTCAAACTGGTGATGTTAATGAACGAGCTGTCTCTTTGATTCAAGTCTTTTTTTACAGCCGATTCACGTACCTCTCACTGTCCACTCCATTAGCTTCACCTGCTTAACTGCTTGTTAACGCAAATATCTAATCAGCCAATCGCATGGAAACAACTCAATGTATTTAGGAATGTAGACACAGTCAAGACAATATGGAGAAGTTCAAACCGAGCATCAAAATCCAGAAGAAAGACGATTTAAGTAAGTTTGAACACGGCTTGTTTGTTGGTGCCAGACGGAGTTTTTCTAAAACTGCTGATCTGCTGGAATTTTCACACACATCCATCTCTAGGGTTTAAAGAGAACGGTCTGAACGAGAGAAAATACTCTGGGAGGACATTCATCTGTGTGAAAAAGCCCTGATCCCAGAGGCCAGACGAGAACGACCAGACTGGTTTGTGCTGATAGAAAGGTAACAGAGACTCAAATAACATCTTGTTACAACCAAGGTATCCTGAAGAACACCTGGGAACGCCCAACACTTCGAACCTTGAAGCACATGGGTACAGCAGCAGAAGACCACACCATATGCCACTTCAGCTAAGAACAGGAAATTGAAGCTATGATTCACATGGGTTCACCAAAATTGCACAATAAAAAGTTGGAAAAACATCGATTTCGAGTTTGCGAGTCAGAATTTGCTGTAAACAGCTTGCAATATGGATACATCCTGCTTGTATCAGCAGTTCAGGCTGGTGTTCGTACCAAACGTGGTTTAAATACCACAGCCTAAGTATTGTTGCTTACTGTGTTCATCCCTTTATAATCACAGGATCAGAACGTGCCACACATGTCACAAAGCTAAAATCATTTCGAATTGGTTTCTTTTGGAATTGGGTACTCACACAGCCTCCACAGTCACTAGATCTCAATCCAATAGAGCACATTTGGAATGTGGTGGAATGGGAGATTCGTGTTATGGATGTGCATCATGGATGTATCATGTCAACATTGACCAAAATCAATCAAAAGAGTCTGTACAGTATATGCAACTTGTGATATATGAAATTAAGAATTTAACTCTGCACGGCTGGGAGACAATGGAACAAAATTGACCATGCCTTTCCTTCCTTGTCAATCACATGGAGATACTGGCCTGTTGGGAGCATCTCTGAGATCATGTGTGTGGAAGTGTCTAAATGTGACACTTCCACACGCATGAGAAGCTGTTTAAAGTTATGCAGTTGGCTGGCATGATGCAGCATGTCTTAGCCTTCACACTCGCACAACCCAAACTTCTGGAGGCGACCAAATGATCTATTTACACAAATAAAACACCTGTTCACACACCACACTTTTGGTGCACACATGATCTTTGTTCGATTTCAGTGTTAGTGGTAAAGCTCTGCAGCTTCCGTTTAACAGTTAGTTAACTTCACGTTAACTACTTCTGTGAAGAAACATAGACACATCTAGCAACAGACTCATAAATCAGGCTGAAGTGATTGGTTTTGTCAGTGGAGGAACGTAAAAGATTAAATCATATTCAGGTGGCAATAATGCTGTATCAATTCATAGACTGATGCTATGAAACTACCATGGGACAGCAATTTTCCCATGTATCCCATGCTGAGAGGACAAAACCCAGTGACCTAACGTTGATTTCCGTAGACAGCTGTCCAAACTCGGCAAAGAATCCAAAAACAGATTAGTGGTACTCACTTATTAGGGCATCTAAAATTATCAAGTTGAAAAAAAGTCAGTTTAAAGAAAAACCCAGCCCTGAAACACATGAAACACGTTTGTGTAGATATCAAATCACTGGGAAGATGGATACATTTAAAAAACTATAGCAAGGGCCTCTTCTCTAAGCTGTCACGTTTATCTTAGTGGTTAGCAATGTCGCCTTGCACCTCCAGGGTCTGGGTTCGATTCCTGCCTTTGTTTGTATGTTCTTCCCATGCTTGGTGGGCTTCCTCCCACAGTCCAAAGACATTTAAATTAGGCGAATCGGCGTTCCCAAATTGACCACAGTGTGTGAATGAGCATGTGTGTATGTGAGTGCCCCACGATGGATTGGCACCCTGTCCAGGGTGTACCTGCATTCTGCCCTAAGTCTCCTTGGATAGGCTCCAGGCTCCCCGAGACCTGTATACAGGATTAAGTGGTGTAGACGATGAGTGAGTAAGTGTAATGACATCATATTAATGAGAATTTCAACACAGAGTAAGCAATGACGTTGACCCGGCTCGGCTCATCTAGCCAGCGATCTACGAGGAGACAAGTGCGATGGTGTTGAAGGCAATGTTTGAGCAGAGTGTACAGATAAGGAGGTTCGATAGCTGCAAATAATAAATGACTAAATGCCGCTGCATCACTCTAGAGAGGAATCAGCAAGCAGGAAACTATGGAAGTGTTAAAGTGAAAAAGGACCAACCTATGGATTAAAAAAGTTAATGTAAAAAAAATACCTTGATTGTTGTGATATTTATTAAGTTTAATATACGAATCGTTTAACTTAATGGTCTGTTTAATTACATTTATTAGGTCCATTCAATACAAAACGTTAATCGCTCTCACTGCGCAAATTTTACTTCTTTGTCCTTGACACTGTGAGCTTGGCTAAAACCAGTTTACTGTACACACACAGAGACAGCCAGGTATTCTGTTCAATTAGCACACATAATAATGGTTAATTAGTCCATAAAGTTCACCCCCTCCTTATGACCTTAAGACCAAGATCATGCAATCATTAATAAAAAGGAAGCATATAAAATGCGGTTCAGGTTTTAGTTGAGTTCTGAAATGAATAAACAAATTCCAGTGAGAGAGAGTTGTAGTTGCTGATATTAATTGTAGTGCCTTTTTACCTCCAGAGCTCTGCTTATTTGATTTTAGCTAGCTCAGATAACACAATGTTATACAGAATTTAAATAAATCACAACATATTTTTCACTGAGGTTTAAAAGAAAAACGGGACATTTTAATAACACAGCTTTTTTTGCGATGGTTTATGCTGCTTTGTGGAGAGAGAGATTTGGTTGAAAAACAACTAGCTAGATTAGCAAGATCTGCCTAGCTAGTTCCACAAATGATATTTCAAAAACAAACCTTTCTCTCCTCACAAGCAACATTTTTAAAATGTGTTTTTCCACATAATTTTCAATGTAACTAAAGCTCAGTTTAGTTAGTTTAATGAGGCTGGTAGTAATCATTTTTAGTTAGCTAACAGCTAGATGCTCTAATTGCTAGCTAGTTACAGTGAGGTATGTGGGCATGGATCAAATTCTACTTTGCTGAGGTGACTGAATATTTATGTCCTTAGTTGGGTTTGAACTTTTGGTCATGAGTTTAATAGCTGTGATAGTAAAATGATGAGAAAGTGAGCTCGGAAAAGAACAGCTAACCACAGCTACGAGCTAACCAACATTAAGCTTTAGGTACAGTATGTGGCAATCGTTAGGGGTAATTTTAAACATTTCTAAACACTTTTGGGTTGTTTTCCGGACACAGGCCCATATGTATGATATTTCTGTTTGGTTTATTACATTTAATACATTTAGAGTTTCAACTACAAGCAGTGGATTCATTTTAAGTCTACACAGGCCACCTTGTTGAGATATTTCTTGCTTCACAGTCAGGTTATAAAACTATAAAACATGTGAAATTCAGCTCCTGTTTCATGCTCATCCTCTCCTGTGACATGATTAAATGTCTTTGCCGTACTTTTTCTTTCTAATATTTTGCTCCTCGTACTGAGAAACCATTCTACTTTGCTGGTATCCTAGTGTTTGGAGACCATCAAGGTATAAAGTGACACGGTAGTGTAATGGTAGGAATGTCACACTGTGGCATTAGTGAAATACTGAGATAAGTGCATTATATTTTATAGTGTAACAGGGGTTATATAGAGAAATAAAGGGAGTTTTTACTCTTATGACTGTGTTCTGTTCCCACTTTAATATGTTATACACACACGTGTGTGTGTGTGTGTGTGTGTGTGTGTGTGTGTGTATCTTAACTTAAAGACATCAACTGCTATATTGAACTTGCAGCCTCCAAACACACAGTATGATGCAGATCAATCCCTGCTATCTGTTATCACCCAGATGAGGATGAGTTCCCTATTGAGTCTGGTTCCTCTCAAGGTTTTTTCCTATTGCCATCTCAGAGAGTTTTTCCTTGCCACAGTTGCCCTCGGCTTACTCATCAGGGACAATCTAATCATTTTGATTCATACACATTCACATTTCATAGAAACTTCCATCATTGACTGTGTAAAGCTGCTATGCGACAATGTCAGTTGTTAAAAGCACTATACAAATAAATTGACTTGGAATTGAGCCAAACTGTAAACATTTGAAGAGTGGTGTATTTCATGTCAGTGAAGCAAACTGCTGTACAGATGAGAAAGCAAGTTGATGACGCACACACATTAGACTACAAATGCTCATAGACTCTAGAATGTCATTAGATCAGGCCCCCATATGGTGGGGCTGTCCATTGGGATGGAGCCACTGACAATAAGGGTTTAACAAGACTAATTTTAGTAATTCAGCACAATGTTAGGGTACAAAAAAACTTTTTTTTTTCCTAATAAATACAAACAAACTTAATTCAGAAAAATACCTTAAGTGGCATATTGACCTTTTTTTTTTTTGAGTTTTGCAACAAAATTCTTCAATTCGGTGCTACAGAACGGCCCAAAGCTTCCCGCTGTGACAGTTCATTAACAAGCATGGAATACATGGCTGGGAACGCTGCTGCTGTTGTTATAAACATGCAGGTCAGATTGAAACCTGATCCCTTCGAGAGCAGCGGTCAGCCCTCAGCCACCAAGATATGTTTGTATTTGAGTGAACTTGAATAGATGACCTTTTCCTAAAATGTTTCCAAGTGGGCTTTTTTGTCTTTTCCCAGTTTGGTTTGTGTCTATAAGAAATATTTCTCTTCTTTTCATGGCTGTGCTGCTGTTGCTTGATTTTAAATAATTCACAAGTGAGATGCTTTTGAAGACTCGAGGTTCCTGGATTTCACCTTCGCTGTGCTGTTTTCCCTCCTCAAACACATTGAGAGAGCTTTCCTATTTGACTAATGACCTGAATCAGGTGTGTTAGTGCTGGGAAAACACTTGAATGTAGCTTGTTAGCCTAGAAACCTACACATGACAAGCACTACAGGGGAAAAAAATCTTTATAAACGTCACAAGTCAGATACACTTCATGTCATTTATTTCAGGAGAGCAAAAAGAAACGTACATTTGGTTTCTTGGTGTATGTTGTTGTTGTTTTTTTCATTTAGACGTGCGCCATCGTACACTTTGTTCACATACACCAGAGCTAACAAGAAGACCTAGATTCTAGTGGTGGCACCTGAAACTGGGTTCTGTTGCTGTTGTTCCTCAGCAGGACAAAAAAAAAAACAGAAAGTGAAGCTGGTCACCATGAGGCTAAAATAAAATACTTAGTATGAAAATCACTCTCCAGGATGCAGATGTCTCCAGGATTACCCCAAAAACATAATCGCAGGACATTTTTTTCCCAGCTATTTTACATTAAATAAAGAATACTATCCTCTTTCACAGTTAGAATTCATGTCAGTGAGACATGATTTCAAGATGACATATCAGAAAATAGTCACCACTACAAAGCCTTAAGAACAAATACCTCAGCTCTGGACCATGTACCTTTATTGATTTTTGTACATTAGTTTATTTCTTTTTAAAACAAAGTCCTGCACTCACATTCCCTTTTTCTTATGAAATATTTAACTGGCCCCCACTTCATCCAAAGGAATTTGTGTAAAGCTGATTAGTGACGGTGTCTGTTGTTGAAAGTGCTATAAAACTAAAATAAAACTGAATTGAATTCTGGCCAGAACAAAGTAAGGCTTAAAAGGGTATCGACCAAAAAATAAATGAATTCTGTCTAATGCCAACAGCTCCTTAAAAGGAGTTCTAATCAATCCTAGCTGCTCCTTAAGGAACTTTGACTAATCCCAGATGATTCTTAAGGAATTCCAACTAATCCCACCAACACCTTAAGGACTTCTGACCAATCCCACCTGCTCAGGTTAGAAATCTGTAAATAAATAAAATAATAAATCCATCCCCAAGAGAATTTCTGACCAATCCCACCTGTTCCTTGAGGAATCCTGTCAAATATTAGTATATTTTCTGCCATGAACATAACAGGTCATTTAAACCGCATCAACTGAGAAATGAAAATGTCCCAAAAACTTTATACCTGACCTCTGTGCATCCTGAAATTGCAGAAGCAGGAACTAAATTGCCTAAATTCATTTTGTTCCTCAAAAATCCTGCAACTCTTACACAGTGGAGTAAAAAAAAAAAAAAAAACTGATACACAAACACTGGAGCTCATAATCCGCTTAATTTTTAAATACAACACCGATATGTTTTATCGCTCTGCAAACCACTGTGTAATTATTACTACGCCGCACCGCTCGCAGAGTGACGTGTGTATGTGCAGAGAAACCGTTAAAACCGAGGCTGCATAAATATTATTCACCTTTATAGCCGTGAGAGAGATATAAAGCTCAGGGAAGAGGCCGGCGTTGCTGTGAAACCAACCTGTTTGTTTCGCATACGATCGGCTCGACGTCAATTTGCCTAATGGATCATATTAAGTAAATCGTTACCCTTTGCGTGTGTGAGAGTGTGTGTGTGGGGGGGGGTGATGAGGGGGATCGTTTGTAGTGGTTAGCAGTGAGAACAGGTTCGTAAGAGACGACATATCAGTGCTCAGAGGAAGAAACCTCAGCCTGAGAAGTTACAAAACCCATCACGGATGATAGACGTCTGTGACTAATCTTTCTAAATGTAATTAACAGGGGGAAAAAAATTTTTTTTTTTTGGTCACATCTTTTGTCACATTTTTTTTTCCACAGATGAGAAAAAAATTATCACCATCTGTAATATGCATATTTAACACCACATACACACACACACACACACACACAAGAGAGAATGGTCGGTGTGTAAGTGTGCACCTTGCTCGCAGATTCTCACTGTATGATTTGTGATATTTACAGAGCAAAGCACCAGAGGACATTTTTTTCCTTATCACTCTACTGATATATAAATACATCAGCAGGTGTCAATTCAATGGCCGATATTTCAATAGCAAGCCATGTATGACTGTTTACTGTACACACTCCGCCTCTGGCTGGTTACCTCGCAATAAATCAGACTAATGCTGTATCGTTAAAGAGCGGTTCGCTGTGTTCTGTACAAGCTGTAAAAAAAAAAAAAAAAAACTGGGAAGTTGCTCTTTTTACATCGCCCTGATCTCATGTTTGTCTTGTCATAATGGATTGTAGGTTAAAGTTCAAAAAGAGACTCGGATCCCACATCGGTGTCACGGACCAACGTCAGCTCTGTCGCCGAAGCGCCGCCATGACCCTCCTGCCCTGTTCTTGGCACGAGATCTTTTATTGTCATGACTGGTGATGGTGTAGATGGCGTAAGCGCGCACACTGTGTTCAGTTCTGGTTGAAGGTTAAAGGTCGGAATGACATCCGGGGAGATGAGGTGAGGGTAACTCACACGAGGACTGGTTCACACGAGCCTGCGTTCTCCTCTGCACAGGATCTTCTTGAAAGCCCTCCTGAAGTCGTGGTTGAAGATGGTGTAGATGATGGGGTTGAGCGAGCTGTTGCAGTAGCCGAACCAGAAGAAGAACTTGAAGAGCGTGGTGGGGACGCAGCACGTGTCGCAGAGCGCCATCAACGTGTACGTGAAGAAGAAAGGAAACCAGCAGACCACGAAGACGCCCACAACGACGGCCAGAACGAAGGTGAAGCGCTTCTCGCGGTTCTGGCGGCCCTTCCAGCGTCCTCGATTGGTGCTCTGCCGTGTTGACAGCTTGCCCGTCTCGTCCCCGGGTTTGATCTGGCTCAGCTTGGTCTTGCCTTTGGCCCGCTTCTTCTTGCTGGAACAAGCGTTGTCATGCTTGTGGTCGGACGAGGACGACTCCTCCATGTCCACGTCGTTGATGTCGCCCTTGTCCTTGTCTTCCGGGTTGCCGTTGAGCTTCTCGTGGCATTGCCCTTCACCGTTCTCCACTTTTTTGGCTCCATTCCTTCTCCGTCCATCCTCTTCCTCTTTCCATCCTCTCCCCCTGGTCCTGCTCTTGGCAATCTGGTAGATGCGGATGTAAACGAGCACCATGATCACACAAGGCAGGAAGAAGGACCCAATGCAGGATGATATGATGTACCACTTGTCATCGTTGATCTTACACAGGGGACGCCCCGCCTCTTGCTCCCCCTCCTTCTCCATAGTGATGAGCGGCGGAAAGGAGATGACGGCGGCGATGACCCAAACGACAAGGATGATGCACTTGATGCGGCGCGGCGTGCGCTTCAGATTGTACTCCACGGCTTGCGTGATGGACCAATAGCGGTCCAGGCTGATGGCGCACAGGTGCGCGATGGAGGCGGTGCAGAACAGGACGTCCAGCGCCAGGTAGACCTCGCACCACGCCTGGCCGAAATACCAGTAACCCATCAGTTCGTTGGCCAGCGAGAACGGCATGACCAGGGTCGCCACTAAGATGTCGGCCGACGCCAGGGAGACCAGGAACAGGTTCTGCGGCGCCTTCAAGGCTCGGCTCGTGAACACCGCGATCACCACCAGGACGTTTCCGAACACCGTAAGGAGGATGAGTAACACCACGAGCACCACCAGGGACACCTGGAAAGGGTACGACACGCCACCACTGGTCCCGTTGGTCGCGTTCAAGCAACCCAATGCCCCCATGGTCACTTCCCTTCCAGACAAAAAAAAGGGAACAGAGTGTGATGAGTTCATGCATCATAGTTATTCATGGATTTCATGCTGGAAAAAAAAATAGATGATGGAGAAATAATAAAGAAATTAAGTAAAAGGGGGAAAAAAAGTGCATGCAACAAAGAATTCAAATTAAATCAACTTACCCTCTTGAGATGAAATCACACAGCACAGAGAGAGAGGAAAAGTACTTCTGACGTGCATAACTTCTCTTCTAAAGCATCAGGTGCGCTCATCTCCTCTCATCTCATCAGCTCCTGAATCCTGTTCCTCAGTCTAATCACATTTATCTGATCATCCTCTGCATGCTCTCTGCCCAGATGTACTTCTCTTTCTCCGGATTTCTGCCACTCCCTCCCTCATTTCCCCTCATTTCCTTCATTTCCCTCCTTCTCCAGAATAAAAAAAAAAAAAAAAAAACGCACCGTCTCTAAGTTAGACGTCGCCCGGCAACCAGGCACGGGTGCGTTATTTATTTACTTGCTTTCCTACCCGTATTCCATAAACCCCGCCCTGAACTCGCGTGATTGGTTGATTGGTTGCGCCAATCCTAGTGAGGGGGGGCGGGGTTTGTTGCTTGGCAACAGACTCGGGTCAGCGTGAAAGGGAAACACCAAAAAAGTCTATTCAGCGCTTTTCCCTTTATATATAAATATATTACTAATAAAATTGTCGCGAAATATAAAATAGAGATCATTTCAACGACTTATGATAAAAAAAAAATGTTAAACCTGAATAAATGTACATTCATATGTATTTTTTTTTATCAGAGTTTAAAAA
The DNA here is from genome assembly GCA_030014305.1 of Clarias laeviceps. NCBI lineage: Eukaryota > Metazoa > Chordata > Actinopteri > Siluriformes > Clariidae > Clarias > Clarias laeviceps. The sequence continues at coordinate 40,258,934 of JAQMYJ010000023.1, read as the reverse complement.
ATATTTATATAAAATTTTGTATCATGATAAAATTAGGAAATATATATGGTGGATGTAATATACGCTACATATTTTGTTGCCAGATATTTTACAGCGCTTTAAAAATGTGTCGCGTTTGTTAGCTTCGCGCATGCGCCCGGCGCCGACTCGGCATGTTCACTGCTGCTGGTGCTTTGGGGACACAGCGACACCTGCTGGTTAGTTTTTATATGACACCTCACGCACAAGTTCCACAGGAACACTTTTTTGTCACACAACACTAAAACGAGGATTTAAACAGATTTAATCCTTAATAAATAATAATAAAAAAAAAAACATCCAAACAAACACAAACCTCCAGCATCCTGTAGATCGGTGTGTGTGTGTGTGTGTCCTGATGATAAGCTGCTGATCACTGTACAGTACATTGTTGGAAACTGACGCTGGTGAATGTTCTCTGATTTAATAACTCAGACAACCACCAGTCCATTATTTTTGGTCCTTGCTAAATCTCTCTCTCCCTCCCCACCCCTGTAACCAGCCTGGTCTCCTTCTCCACCAAAATCACAGCTCGGTCCGTGTCCCATCTGTCTCCACCTCAGTTACTACCCTGTTTCTGTCCCAACTGCCCTCTCTCTGTCTCTATTGCCCCATCTCTTGCTCTGTCCCTGTCCCAGCCGACTCCTTGTCTTTGGTTTTGTCCAGTCTCTGGCTCTTTCCCAGCAAACTCCTCTTTCTCTGGCTAATCCCACTCACCTTCACATCTTTCTCCCCTTGTCATTAGCCTGTCTTTATCAGGTCCCACCTCCATCACCATCACGTCTCTGTTTCCATCCCAATCACCGCCCTGTCCGACTTCACCGTCTCCGTCTCACTCCCCATCACTGCTTTTATTGCCGTCCTGTCCTCATCATCCAGTCACCGATAAAGTTTTGTCTCAGTATCTGTTCTGACTCCTTTCTGTCTGTCCCCATCTCTCATCAGACAGATCACACATCAGACAGGAAGGACGCGTCTGACTCGGTACTCATCGAAGGCATTTATTTTCCACATAACAATAATAATAATAATTCCATCTCGTTAACAGCTAACTGTAATTACACAAAAGAGGGGGGAAAAAATCAAATGTACACTTTTTGTCTAAGCTTTTATACAAAACTGGGAATGCGATGCCTGTGGCGTGTCTGCGAGCGGGGAACAGAAAAAAAAAGCCCTTTTTACAAGTTTTTGTTTGTCGGTCCGTGCTGCGCTCGCGCGCTCCAGTCGGTAATAACTCTGCGTCTGTGTGTGTGTGTGTGTGTGCGTAAGTAAGTGTGTGTTAAAGAGGTCCAGCAACAGATCGAAAGCAGCGACGGTGTCCATCATGCTCTGCTTCTTCAGATATGCTGCTGCTGATGGAGACATCTTCACGAAAGTTAAAAAAAAAAAAAAAAAAAAAAAAATAACATTAAAAAAAGTTAACACAAGCATGGACATGATTTTTTTTTTTTTTTTTTTAAGTTTGATAAACTAGACGGGCTTTTTTTTAACTTTTTTTTTTTTTTTTTTTACACACAGTCACTTGATATTGATATAATAGCCTACTAAATAAAGACAATTCCATTTAAATTTCTAAAAAAAATTATATAAAAAAATAATCAAGGGTTGTGATGAACTTAACTTTTTAACACTTTGCGCAACAAAAAAAAAAAAAACGTAATGATAATACCAGAGATATGGACGCTCCGTAACGCGACCGGACACAAAGAAGGAACAGATTTTATTAAAAAAAAAAACAAAAAAAAAAAAACGCACAGATCAGATCAATAGTTCAATTTGAAACAAACCGTTACAGAAAAAAAGCGTGATTAAATAAAGCGTAAAATACTTCAAGATAAAAATGCCCCGCTTCTGAAGTGTAAACCGGTAGCACGGTATAAACACACACACACACACACACACACACCACTTTTAAAGTCGATGCCAGAGAATCGTTACAAAGTGCATACAAGCGAAACGCTAAAGAAAAAGATCTGGAGCTTTCCGAGTGCGAGCGAGGCGCGCTAAATTAGCAGAGCAGACTCTCTGATAAACAACGAGTGCTTAATTGCAGGAATAATTATAATTTAAAAACCCTTTAACAAAATAGAAAAGAAAAAGAAGAAAGAAAGAAAATCTCTCGTGCTTCAGAGTCGCGTCTCGAGGACAAGAACACGCGGGAAACCATCTGCAGTTCATCAGAGTGGAAACCAGCGAGTGTGACGGTTAAAATCCTTCTAAACTTTTACCTCAGGTGATTTGACCGTTTCTCATAAGCCCCCCTTTCTAGGATGTGATTTTTATTTTTAGATAAACATTTTTTTAATTCATCGTCAGCGATTCTCTCCTTCTAGAAGAGAAGATCTGTGTGAGAGACGCTGCAGAGAAATTGAAGACAGAATTAGAACTTGGCTAAAAAAAAAAAAAAACACGAGCAATATGTCCGGTGAATTAATGAGTGATGAGAATCTGTGTGTGTGTTTGTGTACATATATGTGTATTAAGAAAAAAAAAAAAAAGGAATCGTTGAATAAATTATACTTTTACAAAAAAAAAAAAAAAAACATTGTGTGAGAAAGAAATTACGGTCAGGAAACGAACCAGCCATTCATGCTGGATAGGCACAATTTCAATATGTCTGTGTGTGTGTTTGTGTGTATATATATATATATATATATATATATATATACACACATACATACACACACATATACAATGTTCATATATGTATATAGCTATAAAAAAAAAATAAAAAAAATAAAAAGTTTTCACAACTACACAACTTGTTCGCACTTACCCAACAACCTCTGTACAAAAACAAAACCATGGGGACGGTTTTTAAAAATAATAATGATAATGACAGGGAGTATATTAAGAGGATAAACAGAATCTTTAAAAAAAAAATGGTTATGGCAGCAGCAGCAGCAGCAAACGATGAAATGAACAATTAGAAATAAACGTGTTTTTGCATACAACTGGTGTAAAAACGATGAAGAGGATTTGGCAACGCGGCTCCAGAGCGCCGGGGAGTCCGCCGGACACCAAGCTGATTTAGCGACACGTCCAGATCCGACCTGGCGTCGTATTAAATGCTCTCGTCCATCCTGTCGGACGTTACGATTGGTCCGTTCAGTTAGAAACGTCTGCGTGGACTGAAACTGAAACTGTTTCTAAATAATCAGCCTCATTTTCTCTCTCTCTCCCTCAGTGAAGCAGAACATGAGTATTATTATTATTATTATTATTATTAGTTCTTGGTTGTGTGTTTGATGACATCACGAAGACCGTGACTGCGTCCTAATCTGGTTTATGAAAGGGATAGTCGTCGTCGTCGTGCCCTCGCTTTCTCTCTCTCTCCTTCTGTATTTGACGTCTTGAAACCGCACATGGACTAGTCTGTTTGTTCATTCGTTCGTTCATTGGTGTTGCAGGGATCAGACCATGGCGCGGTACGGGCCCTGCATCTTGAGGAACTGGATGATGAAGGACGGGCCGCCCGCGACGATCTGCGGCGGGAGCTGGCTCAGGGGGCAGTTCTCGATACTCATGATGGACAGCTTGCTGCACAGCGCCAGCTCGAAGGGCAGCCCGTGAAGGTTGGGGTTGTCGTTCAGGTACAGCTCCTCCAGGTTCTCCAGAGTGCCTAGGGCAGAGGGAGACACCAGGTCAAGTTCGATCGGAAAGGTTTAGACTCTCGCATCGTTGCTTCCTTTCGTGATCTGATCATCAAGACTTGGACTTTGGATTCGAGTTTAAATGAAACGTCATGACCGCATCTTAGATGCCGATTGGTTAATTAAGACTCGTGATCGTACTTCGGCTCCACTCGCTTTCTCATTTCATGTGCTTCCACCAGACTCGTGAATAAAGACGGAAACATTTCCATTGACCTTTTTCTTTTTTGCACGCAATAGCTTAAACACAGAGTAAAATAATTTAATACATTACGTTTAACAGCGTAGCGCGATGCCTAGACACACAACACTAGGGCCAATCCAGAAAAAAAAACTTAATTAATTCATGATTACACTCTGTGTTTCTGTGCTTTCAGATCACGCTGCATTCACGTGTACCAGCCAATCAGAAGCTAGGAGAAGGAAATTACCATCCGTTCTGACTACATGTGTATGATCGGCTCTGCGTCCCCTCTATGCGGATATGTCCCAAACTGTTTTCTTCTGCTGCTGCGTCTATCATTGCATGTGTTAGTTTATATTGTTATTATATATATTTTTTTCACGGTACGGTAAATGTCTCACGCGCAAAAAACTAAAATGTACGCTACTGTCTGTTAAGAGACTGGCTTGTAGAGTTTAATATAACTGACTGCCATTAGTTAATTAAACCTGAGGCTTTGATTACAGCTGTTAAACAGAGACTCTGAGAACAGAATGAACGCTATAGAAGTGTGTTAAGATTGTTGAGCAATAAAACCTTTAACAACAATAAATTCTACACTGTAAATCATGTATTTGATTTCAGACTAGACCTAAAAATATATATATATATATATATATATATATATATAAATAAATAAACTGACTTTTACTCTGTATTTACTACTAATACAGGTAGTCCCCTACTTACGGACAAGTTCCATTCCAGGAGCACGTTCGTAAGTCAGATTTGTCCTTAAATCAGACAAACTACGTCTTGTATGCCTTTGCCACGAATATACCTGCGCCTTTAAAATCCCGAGGGGAATCCCGGACATCATTTTGTCTCAGAGCTGTTGTTCACTGTATTGGACTGTGAACTCTGTTTTGTTGACGATTTTCCTAAATTAGGATAATTCACCATCAGGTGTGTGTGTGTGTGAGAGAGAGAGTGCGCATACACACCGATCTCCTCGGGCAGGTGCTGCAGGAGGTTCTCTCCCAGTCCCAGGTGAGTCAGGTTGGTCAGGTGACCGATCCCTCTCGGCAGCGTGGTGAGCTGATTATTGGTCAACACGAGTTTCTGGAAATAAAATAGAATTGACATGAAAGATTATTATTATTATTTTTTAATATTCGGTATACTTATTCACATTAAAGTTTGTTTATTTCCAACAGCTGCAATATGTTTTTAAACTTTCGGCACATTCCCTCTCTGGATGTTTATTCGTGTAACAATGATGTCATAGCGACTGCAAAGACTGAACAGAACAGAAAACAAAGTGTGTGTGTGTTTATACTTGAAGGTCTTTCAGGTAGGCGATCTCGTTCGGGAGCGACTCCAGCTTGTTCTCCTCGAGGTCGAGCTCGCGCAGCTTCCGCAGGTTCCCGATGCCGTGAGGTAACTTCTTCAGTAGGTTGTTGGACAATATGAGGACCTGGAGGGAGAGATAAACATGAGACCTGCGCGCTCTCGCTTAATGCTGTCCACAGAACCTGATATCTCTGTACATCTCAACTTGAAACAGGAAGTGACTACTACTCGGACTGGGACACAACCGAACGTGGAGAACCACATACGTGACAGGAGGTCGGATACGAGATCCGATATTAATAGCAGTCTTGCGCGTACCTCGAGGGACACGAGGCCGCAGATGTCCTCTGGGATTTTAGTCAGCTGGTTTGTGGCCAGGTTCAGCTCCACCATGCTGGTCCATGTCCCGAAGTCAAGCGGCAGCGACGTTAACTGGTTGTCCTGATAATAAGAGGGGAAGAAATAATAAAGAAAACAAAAAAAAAGTTATTTAATCATCACTAATTCGGCTCATTAAGCATGCGATTTATAATTAATAATAAAAATTTTTTTAAAAACATCTTGAATAAAAACTAAGTGGTCTTTAAGTTACTCCTTCTTCACCAGGGTTGTCAGGTCGGCGACATCAAACTCACCAGATGCCCCTTTTTTTTTTTTTCCCCCTCTCTAAACAGGTCTTGTGTATATAGACCACGCTAGCACCGGTTCCATCTACTCTCCGTATCTCCTCACCTTCATGTTGAGCTTGCTGAGGACTTTGGCGCGGGAGAAGATGCCGAAGGGGATCTTGTTGATGCGGTTGTGCTCCATGTTCAGCGAGTAGATGGTGGAGAACTGCGACGGCCCGCCCACCGGGTACGACTGGAAACAGTTGCGCGCGAGCGTCAGGCTGGTCAGGTTCACTAGGCTGGAGAGCAAACCCTGTGTAAAGACCGCGAGGAAACAGGAAGTGATTTATTACATATACACACAAACATTAGAGATGGGAATCATCAGTCACCTCCGGATACAATCGTATCATGATACCTCGGTGCAGATTCGATTAAATTAATTTTTAGAAATATGCCGATTCAGTATTAGATCTTTAACAGATTTTATTGAAGCTTTTAACCTTTAAAAAAAGATTAATGAGCAGTTAAATCATCATTTTGATTTATACACATTCACGTTTCATACGAACTTAAATAATTCTTTTGATTGTGTAAAGCTGCTTTGCGACAACGTCAAGTGTTAAACGTGCTATACAAATAAAGTTGAATTAAATGTAGCGCATTCCTTAGAAGGAAGGGAACAGGGGGAACGAGCGGACAGCGCTGTGTGTTAGCGTTCAAAAACTGTTCAAAAAGATGCGGTAGGCTGGCGTCATGTGGTCCAGAAGAAACGCGCGATAGTCTTCGCTTCTTCCTCCCTGACTGACTGGTAGCCTTGATGTGGGAGACGCCTAGTGACGGGTGGGAATTGGATACGACTAAATAAGGGAGAAAAATCCCAACAAACAAACCAACAAACAAACAAAAAAAAAAAACAATTGCAGCATTTAAACAATACAAACTAACTTCAAATATAAGCGTTTAACATTTAACTGAGCAGCGCGTTTCTCCGTCACTAAACGATTACGTCTTACCGTCTCAGACGCCGCCAAAGTCTTAAAACTCAACAGCGAGCATGTGGGTTGAGCGACTTCTAACAGCTAATCAGCGCTTGTATATAAGTGTGTGTACATGAGTGGGTTCGAGACGGATTTTGGAGAAAAAGGCAGATTTGAAGAGTGTTTTATGTCGTATATGAACAGATTTGTTTATATCGGAGGCCGATCGGGGAATCAAACTGAAAACAGGCCAGGACGTCGATGACGTGACGAAGGCCGCGCCGTCCTTGCAGTAACATTAGCGGATGTGCTTTTTGCTCCGGCGTGACCTTGAGTGTGTTTGAGGCTACGTGACCCCTGAGCTAAGGGCCGCGTCAGAGCATGTCAGGGGTTTAGGACTGAGGAGATTAAACAGTGACGTCATGCTCGTCCGGTGCTAACTTGCGCCCTCATGTATCGGTGTTTGATGAAGATCAGTAAAGGAGAAACATGAAAACTCCTTGTCTATGGGATCGCGGGAACAACGACATAATCAAGCTAGCGATAAATAAACCTGGCTTGTTTATAATAGCTTCAGCAACTTTTTTTATTTTATTCAAACACAGCGAGTGTCAGGAGATGAGAGTGAGACTCGTACCTCAGGCAGCACCGAGATGTTGTTGTTCTCCAGGTTTAACTCTTCCAGCTCTCGGCACTTGGCTAACGACCGGGGGATCGCCGACAGCCTGTTGTACCTTAAACCCAGGCGGTTTATACTCGACAGGTTGCCTGCGTCAGCACAAAAACAAACAAACAAACAAAATCAAGCGTTTGTTACTAAGAAAAACAGAAAATAGTAATTTTACTATAAAAGTTTCACTGCAGCTCGTAATGTTTTACAGCGCGACACTGAAACGAGGGCTAAATGATCCGGAACATTCTTTAATCAGACAGACAAAGCCAATTAAGCCGGGTTACAAAGTCTAATCCCACATAACAACAAAGGAGGAGGAGGAGGAGGAGGAGGAGAGTACCGATAGTCTCGGGTAGGTCCAGGAGCTCGTTGTGCTGTAGGTCCAGGTTGGTGATCTGCGTGCAGTTGCCGATCTCTTTAGGGAGGTGCTCCAGCTGATTGTGGGCCACGTCCAGAGTGATCAGGTTACACAGCTCTCCTACAGAAAGAGAGACAGAGAATCACACAAGTCCATGAAATAACCCATATCTTTCAGTGTTGTTTTTTGTTTTAAACAATATTCACTTCCACAAGTCAACATAACACTTGAACACTTGTGGTGGTGCTGTTGTACTGAATATCAGCACACGGCTGTGATGCGGTCGCAGGCACGAGGACTCGAGAGATCGCGGTGAGATGCATCGCTTTTTTTTTTTTTTTTTCTTGATTTTCTCCCTATTTTTAGTCGTGGCCAAGTCCTCCCCGTCACTAGGGGGCTCCCACATTAAGGCTACTACTACCACTCAGCCGGGAGGGCCGAAGAC
>JAQMYJ010000023.1:40217837-40229400 GCA_030014305.1 Clarias laeviceps | reverse complement strand
TTTAGACAGACTGAATCTTCAAACTGCTTCACACGAGTCGTTTACGAATCATTTAGAAATGGGGTAAAATTAAATCTCTTTTTGGAGAAAACTGTTCAAGTGTTTTTTTTTTACCTTGCATACATGTAAACCTGTTTTAAGAGACTCAATAAGCAATATTAGCAACATTTAAAATGGCATAATATGACCCCTTCAACAAAAAAAAATATATATATAAAATAATATCCATACATCATGCAATTTTTATGTTATTTATAAATATTTTAAGACTTCATATGTGCATAAATTTAAAAAACTTTGAATAGCTCTCACTTATAATCTCCACATCTCCTGGTTATGATGCTGAAGTCAACTATTTTTCACATGGTATTGATCTTAATCTTGGTGGGTGGGTGTGCGTGTGTGTGTGTGCGCGTGTGAGAGAGAGAATAGATCAGTCTGTAAACACGCTACGTCACTATGAAGTCCATATATGAAGCAGATGATTTGTAATGTTTCAGTCGGGGGCGGATGAGGAAAGAAAAAAATTTTTCATTTGGAAAATTTGGTGTGAACCCACAGGGGATTTCCAGACGACTGCAGAACGAAGACAGAAGAAAAATAAAATGCGAGGAAATGGTTGAGACTGTGGTGAGGTGAAGTGCAAGTGTGGTGCTGTGGGTCATTCGGCTTGTTGACTCTCAGACAGCGAGGGGACGAATGGCAGCGCGTTTTTGTCCTGCGTTTAGCGAGAGGCCGTGATCGAGAAAAGAAGAAGAAGAAAAAAAAAAAAAAAAAAGAGCCGGCTCTGCTGTTTCAGTCTAAACAAAACCAGCTCAGCTAAACACACACAGACAGCACAGAGAGAGAGAGAGAGAAGAGCACAAAAATGAAGAATGTTTTTGTGTACACTGAAACTGTAGTACAGGTTCAAAAGTTAGTACACCCCCTCCTTTTAATTTGATGTGTTTTGTGTAAAATCATCGGACTGTATTGCATCGCAAAATGCAACCACAATAAAATAAATAAATAAATTTTAACACAGTGCCATTATTTATTTAACAAGGCATGCAGGCAATACCAAGTGCCCTCATGATTTAACAGCTTAACTTGATGTAATCACTTCCTGTATGACCATCAGTCTCTCACATCGTTATGGAGGAATTTTGGTCCGTTCTTCTTAACATCGCTTCAGTTCAGTGAGGTTTTTGGCCTTTCGCTTCTGCACCGCTCTCTTGACTTTGACTAGACCACTTCAAAACCTGTTTTTTCAGCCACTCTGATGTAGATTCACTGCTGTGCAGTTTTAGCCGTTAAGACTACTTGGCCTCACATTTGCCTCTAGAATACTCAGGTATACAAAAGGTGTTCAAGGTCGACTCAGTGTTTGCAAAAAAACAAGCCTGCAAAAATAATCAGCCCTCCACCGCTGTGCTCGACACCGGGTATGAAGCGTTTCTGCTGAAATGCAGTTTGGCTTTCGGATGGACATTAAAGCCAAACAACTCCACTCTGGTCTCATCTGTCCACAGGACATTTTTCCAGAAGCTTTGTGGTTTGTTTTTGTGAACCTCAGTCATGCATCCACGCTCTCTCTCTCCCCTGGCAAACCAACTGTACTCGTTCAGTCTTTCTCTAATTGTACTTTCATGGACTTAACACTTGACCTGCTCAGTGAGGCCTGTAAGATCTGAGTTTTTTTTTTTTTTTTTTTCCCATTTTTCTGTGCACGGACTGACATTGGGGCGAATATGCTGGGACATCCACCTCTCTACCGGTCCTGAAGAATAATAATTTCACTCACTGTACAATGTTGACCTCCAAATAGTTTGGAAATGACTTTACAACACTTTCCAGACTGGTGTGCAGCAACAATACTCGATAGCTCATGTCTTTCCCTCTTAGCATTCTGTTAGCACACACACCTGAATGCTCCAGACCAGCAAACTGCCAAAACCTCTGCTTTTATAGAGATCTACACACACACTGCTGAGGACTGATGATTAGCAGCACCTGGCTGCAACTTCAATCCTCTTCAATCATGTGGAAGCAAATAAGAGGATACTTAGTACTGCCTATGTTTTTTTTTTCTTTTTAGCTTCATTTTTTGTTTAATAAATAAATGCCCCGTTAAACAAAAAAAAAACAAAAAAATTTACATTGTTAAGCCACACCTCCCCATGAGAACAGTCTGATAAACATAGGAACCCCCATAGCACCCCACCCCACCCGCCCCGTCACCCGAGCATGGCTAGATCTTCTCCCGTTACCTCGGGCGCTGTGGGCGTGTCCAGCACCAGGTCAGGCAGCTCTTTCAGCAGCTTGTGGAAGGAGGCTTCGATGTCGGCGCGGCTGAGGACCCGCCCACACAGGCGCGACAGCAGGAGGGAAGTGAGCTCTCTCTGACTCGCCTTGGCCTCCAGAGCCAGCGACACCGCCAGGAGCGTGACGTCACTGCGCATGGAGCCCAGGTTTAACTCTCCTAATAACTCCTACAGACAGTATCATATAAACACAAAAACAAAGAAGGAACATTTAGTCAAGTTGCATAAAATTATTTAATTTTTTTTCTTTTGCTAAATATGGCATGTTTTATATTAGATTTTATTTGGATTTGAACAAGACATGCAGGAAAAGGGGACAAGAATAAACAGGGACCTACCAATACGAGATCACGATACCTACGAGCAGATTCGATTTGTATCACTATTCTGCAAGTGTAACAATTTTATAAAATCTCTTGATTTTATATAAATTTTTCAGTTTGTGTTACACTTCTAAACAAACACGTCACACATCACACGCACTGAAAAGTTTAGCGTGCACCACCTGCAGGATTATAGAGGAACTGCAACATTTTACCACCTCAAATAATGTAGCCAAAAAATAAAAATAAATAGATTTTGGAAAAAGAATCTTGATGCCTCATCAGTTACTGCCTCGAATTTTTAAATTGATTATTTTTTAAAAAGACTTATTAAAAGTGCTGAGGGTTTTTGTAACTTCCGTTGGAGTTTCTTAATAGATGACAACTCTGACAACAACATGTTTACCGCTACTTCGTTGGCGTCTCCGTGTTCAAAGTACTCCCGGACGATGGGCGTGACCGTCCGAGTGAAGTTGTCCTCGTCCAGTGGCAGCACCACCGTCTCGTACACGCAGTTCTCCTGTACAGGACACACAGTTATAGCTGCTGATTACAGTTACGCAACACTTCTACAAGATAGTCATATCACACACAGTCCGATAACACGAGCAAAGATGACAAAATATATGACTAATAAAATTATTATAGTCCTTTATATACAAAATCCCGGGGTCAATACTAGTCACACTTTATTTAAAGATGTCGCACATCTTAAGCTCCTCTTCTAGTCATTTTCTCTCTCTCTTATTTTTTTAAATCAAACTTCACGAAGATCTCAGATGGGGATCGAACCCACTAACCGCCACCGTAGTCATTATACACCTACTAATATACAGCACTTCCCGACCAGTGCTGTAGCGCTTTCTCGATTCTGAATGGCTGCCAGGTGTGGATTAATTTTCTATAACAGCAGCTCTGACAACAGTGAGCGAGACGGAGGGGAAAAACAAACCCCCCCCCCCAAAAATACTTATTACATAGAAGTAAAAATGTAAACTGCAGGAAATCACTGTGGCGTTCGAGGCATGAGACACTTCATGAGGTGACGTTAGAGAAAACCACATAGCGGATCATTTCATATTTAGTTTATTTTTCTTTCCTTTCCAGCTTGAGATTTAGATAAAATGCTGGAGGACTAAAGTCATGTGACGTCACGACTGTAATTACAAGCTTTGACTTGATCAAACTCTCAGTCATTATATAGACTGGACCACATAATAACTAGTCCAATCTGAAAGACCTTGAGAAGTAAGTGTGTGTGTGTGTGTGTGTGTGTGTGTGTGTGTGTGTTTTTTCCATAGAAATTACTTCGAGTAAAATAAATTGAGCGGCTGCGTGTGATACCTGATCCTCGTCATAATTGGGGTCCCGGATGTCCACCTCCTCCTCGTCGTACACCTCCCCCGGCGTCCCCCACACACCTTTACCACCAGCGCCACCTACAGACACACACAGACATGTCTCACCCTGAACGCTACACACATGGCTAACACGCTCTGTACATTATGTTCTCGTCTCTGCTGTGCACTCACGTACACACACCTTTAAAACCTCCCACATAGACCGTACGAGTAAAAGTTTTAGCCCCCGCCACTTTAGTCACCACTTCTAGATGCAAGATAAACCGACCGCAAACACGGTGCATGTATTTGCTTTGTACTCACACACACACACACACACACACACACCTGTCTCAGTTGTTTAAGCAAGCAGTCAGCTTGGCTTAAACCTGAATTAATGTGACACACTGAACACACACAGTCTGAGTGCGTGTCCATACACACACACACACACACACACACACACACTTTTTCAGAGAATTACACAACACACCGTCTAACTGACTTCCAACAGACTGTTATGTAACAGGGGAAAAAAAAAAAAAAAACACTAAACTGAACTGGGAGTCAGTCCATAAGTATTTAGACTGTTTTTTTTTTGTCGTCGTCATTATTGCCACTAGAACAGGTTTGAAATAAAGTGATCGAGATGTTGATAAAGTGTGAACTGTCCCTTTAACAAGCAGCATCTTCGTTCTTTGAATCTTAAGTTCATGCAGGTCTTCGTGTAGTGATGTTTCCTGCATCGAAGTATTAAAAGCAATCCTAAATAATTACAGTATCCTGGTTTGTCCAATTACTTTTGAGCCTTTTACAATGAAGGGAAACATACAAGTAGAATTCCGTTAATAGTTGGAGCAATATTTTTGTTTAAATTAAAGCTGAAAAGACTTCAAAATGATGTCAGTGTGCAAATATTTAAGGCCCGAGTGTGTTCAGAGAGAGAGAAGTAAAAAAATAAAAACAATGAGCTAGTTTAAAAAAAAAAAAAAAAAAAAGGTTCTGTAAGTTCTGCCTCCGCAGTCACTCCTACACCCACATCAGATATTCAGCATAAATCTAAATCTGCAGCTCCACAATCTGCTCCTCAATAACTCTACAGTTTTATCCACAAAATCAGCCTGAGTCACAAATCAGCTTCACACAATCCTCACTGATGACCTCCAGCACTCGACCGGGACCCTGCAGCGACCTTCCGGCATCTCGAATATCAACACCCACACGTTTACTTGGTTAGTGAAACAGCTCAGAGTTATTAAAAAAAGTTACTGTACATCCTGACTGTCACTCTGTAGATATCTGACTTGGTTACACTGATGAGTGATTATTCATCTCATGTATATGACTAAAGTTTTATCCTGATCAGCAACTCTTATTCAATGACTAGAGGAGCTGATGGACACGGTGGTCCAGGCTCTCCCTGTCCCGAGGCGCCCCCACCCCACCCCCGGAGTCGTCTCTGTCGGTACCCAAACAGACCATCCTGTACTAGGAGGCAACTTAGAAGACATTTAGTGAACACTTCCCAAAAACCACTTCACTTCCTCAATAATAATTTTAATATTTCTGCAGGATTTAACAGGACACCGATACCGTCACCGCCAAGTGAGCGACTCTTTAGGGTGAGACAAACCTAAAGTAGGGACACTAGCGGACACAAGACTTACTGGTTTTTTTTTTTTTTTTTTTTTTTGGACTGCTTGATCTATGTTTGGACTTTGAAAGCTGTGCATCAGTGTGAATCATTACTGGCTCACTGCAGACACACACACACAGTCAGAAAAAGCATGTCTTTATATAACTCGAGCACACACCCAGGGGGAAGAACCAAAGTGTCCAGGATGTTACATTTCCATCTGGATTTTGAGGAAGTAACCAAGTTAGACGAAATCTGCCAACATGCCAAATCGTCCAGCGTTACACAAACGGTAATTTAAAAATTCTCTCATTAACTTCAATTCCTTTTCATTAAACTCTCTCACACACTTCTAATAAAATAAAAAACACTATAATTGACATACAGAGACCTGTATTCACACGCGTACGCCTCAGCAGTGCACGATGCAAAGATGTTCAACGAGCTCGGGCGTCTTTGGGGCGTGTTTTTGTAAACGTTCAGGAAAATCAGCTACAGGTGCAGCTTAAGAGAGCTTACACAGAACAAAAGACGCGCTGTTGGAGCACAGATAGAAAGACGCGACGCCCATATCGTGATTAATCTAATCTCCGGCAGTGACGTGAGAGAAAAGAGAGATTTGGTTAACGTGTTCATGTTTGTTTGGAGAACTGAGACGGAAATGCTGTCTCTAAATGATCTGAGCACTTGAAAAGGCCAATCAAGATCATTTTGACATTGAGAGAGAGAGCGAGAAAGAAAACGTCATAAGAAACAACTCTTATTTTGAGAATTATTTCTGTCCTAAACACAAATACAGAATTAAAAAAAAAAAAAAAAAAAAAAAAAAAACACGCAAGTCGCAGACGGTTAGAGTCAAATTACAGCATTAAAATAACATTAAAAGTATTTTATTCCTGTGATTCAACAGCAAACTGCCACAAATTACATTTCTTACAAATTAATTCATTAAATGTATACTTACTCAAACATCTACAAAACAATAGTTTTTTTTTTATATTTCTCAAACTGTAAAATTAATCAACTGTGACCTGAACCGGCCTAAATAAATATCTCATCCCACCATGAGAGCCGTTACCATAGCAACGATAACGCACGAGAACGATCGCATCAACCTCATAACACGCAGTTACAGGAAATCCATCAACACCAATCGAAATCCTGAATTCAACACAACCTGAGTGTCATTAGAAATTATCCATGTTATAATATAATAAAAGTGCTCTGAGACTTGATTTCTCACCTTTCTTCGGCAGGCCCCTCCCTTTGCCTAGTCGTGATCTGCGGTCAAGCACTTTGCCCTTGGGACTGGGCGGGGGCACGATGGAGCGGGACGCGTCTCCGTTCTCGCTCAGCGAGTCCCCCCGGCCCGAGTCCTTTGACGAGTTCTTGCGGAGGCGCCGCTTGGCCTTGGCCTTGACCCGGGCCTCGTGCACCGTTCCCACCGACGCAGGAACCCAGTTCCCGTTGATCTCATCGGCGGTTTTGGATCCGACGCCGTTCTCCTCGTTGCCTGACTGATAGGTGTCGCTCAGATCGTCCGCCTCTGCAGAGACATGGAGAGAGAGAGAGGGAGAGAGAGATGTGTCAAAAGTGGAACAAACACGATTCAGAGAAAATGATCACAACACCACACCTCCTGATAAAGCTGAGACAACCACTGAAAAATGAGACGAGCACTTAAAGAGGGTGAAAAATAAAGACTTTTTTTTTGTAAATGAGCATGAGTAATTGACAGACTGAATGGGGAGGGAAGGGGTCAAAACAGATTTTGACTTTGACGCACTGAAGTTAAAAAAATAAAAATAAATAAAATAAAAAAAATGCTCTGTTCCATCACATTGTCACACACAAAACATTTTTTTTTATAATATTCTATAACATTTAGTTTTCCTCCAGTGTTTAACCAACTTTAGAAGTTTCATATATAGCCACTACTACCATTACTTGTGGAAACTAAAAGCACAGTTACTACACACGACTACAGCCGCGCTCACTACACGCCCACTGATGACATCATAACCACGGAGTTAGTTCTCTTACTAAAATGTCAGTGACTCC
Source organism: Clarias laeviceps (assembly GCA_030014305.1). NCBI lineage: Eukaryota > Metazoa > Chordata > Actinopteri > Siluriformes > Clariidae > Clarias > Clarias laeviceps. The sequence continues at coordinate 40,221,737 of JAQMYJ010000023.1, read as the reverse complement.
AACACGCCCCTGACCTTTCGTGTTTAAACCCTTTAGTGCAGAGTCACCGTGCACATGTTAATCTCACACACAAACCTGCTTTACAAGGCAAATCCTGCTGTTTTATTTTTTTCCTTTTAAACTCAATATCTCACTAGATTCAAATCGATAAGCATGACAGGGCAGACTGAAAAGCTCGATTAGTTAATAGACATGGTGATTTAGTGACAATCATGATTCTTCAGTAATTGCCAACTCCAAAATGTATTTTTTACACTTGAGGTGGTAACATGTTGCAATTCCTCTATGATACTACAGGTGGTGCTATCAAAACTACTCTTCACATGTTAGCAGGCAGTTCTTTGTTTAGTCTGAGTGAATCAGTCTCGTTTCTTTATAATCCTACAGGTGGCGCTCTCTAAACTACTGACACATTTATCTCGTGTGGTAGGAGTGAACTAACAATGTAGCTTTTTTGTTCAAGTTAAAAAGTGTTTCAAACTCTTATTTAAAGTTAGTTTGCATTGTTTAAGTCCTGCGCTTGGTTTTTAAGTGAGATAACTGATGGTTTAAAGGAACAGGATACATTTACTTACTTGTTACACTTTTTTTTTTTTTATTGTTTAAAATGCAAACAAAATCAGTGAGAATTTTAATATTGAATCAAGACATTTATAAAATTACCATCCTTAGAATCACAATTTTAATCCAAGATACCATTACATCATCATATTGCCTGGTGACTTAGTGACCCCAATTCTTAACTAATACTATAACTATGAACTGTAGGTTTTTTTTTCCTCCTCCTGGTCATAACCATCACTTTAAGACTTTAACAATATTTAACATCATGCTTTTTAAAGTGGATGGTTGTCAGTAAACGTACATATTAATTCATCTTCTAAAATAATATAATAAAATAAAATTTAATATTTAAAAAAAAAAAAAAAAAGTGTCCAGGGCTTTACAGCACATCAAGTGCGCATGCGCAGAGCAGACCGCGGTGTACATAAGTTGTGTATTGGAGCCCACAGTGACTGAGTGACTTACCCACGGGGTTGGCGTTGAGCCATGCCTCACAGTCCGCTGCCATGACTTCCAAACCAGGTGCAGGCAAAAACAGGTCAAATTTCCAAAAACCCTAAGAAAAAAAAAAAAACATTTTAGAATTTAAAACGTTTAATTCATTCTGTGTTTAATCCCCTAACTAACTTCAGCTCGCTACATGCCCGGACATGCCCACGTTACTTCATCAAACCGTCGTTATTAAAAAGAAAAAAAGTCACAGCTCAGCTTAAACACCCGCGTACAATAAAACACCAACATATTTGACCACTTCAGGAAATTATTCCTGCGTGTATAGTCTGCTAACGGACTGCTGGTTTGTTTTGTACACACAGGCAGCAGGAGGCCGCGTCCCAAACCGACACTCACTGCGCGTGCACTACGTAACAGCGTTACGCCCATCACGCGTGCAGCCTACGTAGTTCGCCTAGGTAACGACAGCGCATGCCTTTAGGACACATCCAGTCCCCAAACCTGCGTCAGCTCCGTTTACCAATCTGTTGTTTTCCAGAAAACAAAAACTATTTAAGGCGGACAAACCGCTCGCAATGCAAATAAAAAGCCAAGTGACAAGCACACCAAAGGCAAAAATCTCACCTCTTATCGCGCGCGCTCCGCTTCCCAGACGCTAAACACAGCCTTTCAGTTCGCAAACGTTCGCTCTTCGCTCTGCCCAGCAACTCAATGACGCAGAACCGCCCTTTAAGCGCTCTGATTGGTCGGTTTATTTAAAGTCCGTACGTGAAGGCAGCCAATAGGAGGGGTGCGCTGAGAAGGGGCGGGAGGTAGGGGAGCTTCTGGTGTTTTCTATCTAAATCGAGAAAATTCTGCTGAGTCGCAGCGCCACCTGGTGACCTACGTTAGAAAAGGCAACCAATTTTGTGTCCTCACACAGTTTAGTGAACTGATTTTATTTATTTATTTTTAAATTGAAAGGAAATACGATAAACGATGCTTTAAAAATGAACAACAGTTTAGTTTGAATGTGGTCGAAAACTTACATGTTTTATTTATGTGATAATCTTCTTTCAAGTTTGCCACAATGCACCACATCTTCACTTGTCACTCCAACTTCCTGCATGTCCTCCTTGACCACATCCACAAACCTCCTCTTGGGCCTTCCTCTTCTCCTCCTGCCTGGCAACTCCATCTCTAACATTCTCCTCCTGATATACCCCCATCCCTCCTCTGCACACCTTCAAACCATCTTAATCTGTCCTCTATAACTTTGTCCCCAAATCGCCTTACCTGCACTGTCCCTCTAATATACTCATTCCCAATCCTACTCATTCGTGTCTCTTCCAAAGCAAATCACAGCATCCTCAGCTCTGCCACCTCCAGCTCTGCTTCCTGTCTTTTTGTCAGCTGCCAAGTCTCCAAACCGTACGACATCGCTGGTCTTACAACCTTCCTGTAAACTTTCGCCTATACCTTTCGCCTATACCTCCTGATACTCTTCTCCACCCATTCCACCCTGCCTGCACTCTATTCTTCACTTCTCTACCACACTTCACATTTACACACGTCCTCCACCTTGCTCTTACTGATCTTCATGTCTCTTCTCTCCAGCACATCCCTCCACCTCTCTAGACTCGTCTCAACCTGCTCCCTACTCTCGATGCTGATCACAATATCATCCGCAAACATTATAGTCCATGTCAACTCTCGTCTAACCTCATCCATCAACCTGTCCCTCACCGCTGCAAACATGAAGGGGCTCAGAGCCGAACCCTGATGAAGTCCCACCGCCACTTTAAACCAATCAGTCGTACCTATGGCGCTCCTCACCGCTGTAACCCTGTCGTTGTACATACAATATCTTGCACCTCCTCATGCAATACCACAGTTTATCTCTGGGCACAATGCAACTCCTTCTGCCCTTTTCTATACCTCTCCATCAGCATTCTCAAAGCAAACATGGCACCTGTGGTGCTCTTTCTCGGCGTGAAGCTGTACTGCTGCTAATAAATTGTCAACTTTTTTCTCAACCTAGCTTCAAGTACTCTTTCCTATAACTTCATGGTGTGGCTCATCAGCTTTATGCCTCTGTAGTTGCTGCAGCTCGCACATCTCCTTTGTTCATAAAAATTGGAACAAAAAAAATCTCTGATAATCAAAATCAAAATCTATGATGTAAACAAATAAGTAGTCATGGTATAAGAGGAATGCAGCAAAAGAGAAAATGTAAAAATAATTTTAACAAAATTAATTAGTATAACATAATAATGAAGAAATTATTATAAAACATATCTGGTTTATTTTTTTAAATTGGAATTACACATTACACACACACACAAACTAAAATATCACTTCAAATAAGAATAAAATATTGTAAAACCATTTTTTTTCTTTTCTTAAGGCTACACAGCTGTTTAGTCCCAGTCCCTTGAGTTCTCTTCGCATTTTGTGTGTGAAAATGCTTTTACTTTCACTATTACACATTGCTATGAGTTATATTGTGTTTTTTTTTTATTTTTATGATTTGATTTCACCAAGTGTTTAAGTGATCTCCCAAAGCACACCAAATCATAATCATTAAAAAAAATTTCAATGATGGGTCACCACTATCCTTCCAGGTTTTAATAATGTGTTTTACAGTTCTTAACCCAATTAAAGCAATTTTCAGCAATCTCTAAAATAATTTGACCGTTCTAAAACAGAGCAACATCTTCACCAGCACTACATGATATTCAATTCAATTCAATTCAAATTTATTTGTATAGCGCTTTTAACAATTGACATTGTCCCAAAGCAGCTTAACACAATCAAAATAATTATCTAAGTTTGTATGGAATTTGAATGTGTATGAATCAAAATGGTCAGATAGTCCCTGGTGAGCAAGCCGAGGGCACAGTG
>JAQMYJ010000023.1:40184573-40214964 GCA_030014305.1 Clarias laeviceps | reverse complement strand
CAGCGCTGAAGTGGTTTAAGTGAATTTTAACACGCTGGAGTCGTTTTAAGACAAAACTTCATCTTTATCTGATCGATATGGACTTTGTCCATTTCTCATCTGTGATTCTCTCTCCGATTACAGAACAGGGAGTGGATTTGTCTGAAAGAAGGACAACTTAGTGTAAACAAGGTGTAAAATACTCAACCTTACAGAATGTGATTTCTTTGTATTAAAGAAATTTTCATACTTTTTGTATAAAAGTTAGACAGAGATTCTAACAGACAGACAGACATGTACGTGGGTTTCAACCCGAAATAATAATAATAATAATAATATCACTGATTACATTAAAGATCAGCAGATTATTTTAGCTTTAACCTTTTAACCTTTCTACAATTTTAACCGTCAATGAAGCGTATTTACGCTAGTAGTATATATAAACATTAATGCGTTGATTCCTTTCCTATAAGAGCACATCACCACCATGTCTCTTTCATTCGGTCTAACACCCCTGTCCCCACAATGCTGTGAGTGACAGAGCAGCTGATACTCCTCATGTTGTGAATGCCTGCAATGTGTGTGTGTGTGTGTGTGTGTGTGTGTGTGAGAGAGAGAAAGAGAACGAGGTGTGTCTGAGAGGGACTAATAGGCAACTCTATCTTGACCACACGCCCGGTCAGCGCCTGCTGCCCTTCACACACTAATGGTTTCTAAATACCGCAGCAATATGAACACACACATTCACACACTAATTATTCCATTAGTACACTCCTCGGCGTGCTATGTGTGTACATCTCTTTGGCTTACAGTCAATAAAGGCACACAGCAATTTGTGACCTCAAAAAGTGACCTCCTAAACCATGTGACATGGTCATTTGAACGCAGCAGGTGCATTAGGTGAAGTTTGTCCAAATTGAGCAACACGAGGTATGTGTGAAGATCTGTAGAGCATGAAACACTCCAAAGTTCCGTATTTTTCAGATCCGTCCCAAGCGCAAACAAGAATTCTGGACAGGAAAGGCAGTTTGTTCTGAGGCTGTGGATTAAAGGAGGAGCGATTCTGGAGAAACATAGTTCGTATTTAAACAACAGGCGGTTAGCACTGTAGCCTTGCACGTCCGGGGTCGATTCCCGCCTCGGGTCTGTGTGCATGGAGTTTGCAAGTTCTCCCAGTGCTTGGTGGGTTTCCACCAGGTACTCTGGTTTCCTCCCATAGTCCAAAGACATGCGTATTAGGTTAACTAGCGTTTCCAAATTGCCCGTATTGTGTGAATGAGCATTTGTGTGTGTTTGTGTGTGTGTGTGTGTGCCCTGCAATGAATCGAGGGTGTTTCCCGCCTCGTGCCTAAGTGAGTGGTTGAGGATATGCCTTAACTGTGGACTAGTTGTCTTTTGTATGATTACGGATTTGTGGGTCAGGGGTCGGTCAGTGGTTAGGACACTGGACTACAGTGTGGAAGGTCCCAGGTTCAAATCCCACAACCACCAAGTTGTCCCTGTTGGGCCCTTCAGCAAGGCCCTCAACTGCTGAGATATATAATGAGATAAAAAATGTAAGTCGCTCTGGATAAGGGTGTATGCCAAATGTCCAAATGCAAATTTGGAAAAATGTGTTCAACAGTCATTCCATGAACCTTAATAAAATCTACAAACATAAACACCATATACATACAGTGATGTGAAAAAGTGTTTTCTCAGTTTTTTTGTTACAAATAATTGATTGAGATCATCAAACAAATGTCAATATCACACAAAGATAACCCAAGTAAATACAAAATGCAGGGAAAAAAGCTGTCCAAACCTGCCTCGTCCTATGTGAAAAAGTAATTGCCCCCATGCTAAATCATTAAAGTACTGTGATGAAGCATATTTTTTGGCAAACTGAGTTAACTTTCACCTGCCACACCCAGGCTTAATTACTGCCAGCTGATGCCAGTGTTCGTGATTTAACAATAAGAAAGAGACCAAGGTGACCCAAAAGAACACAAAGGCTCATCTGACATTTGCCAAAAAACATCTTGATTATCCCCAAGACTTTTGGGTAAATATTCTTGGGACAGATGAGACAAAAGATGAACTTTTAGGAAGGTGTTACATCTGGCATAAAACTAACACAGCATTTCATAAAAAGAACATCATACCAAGAGTCAAACATGGTGGTGGTAGTGTGATGGTCTGGGGCTGTTTTGCAGCTTCAAGACCAGGACAACTTGCCATAACTGATGGAACCATGAATTCTGCGCTCTACCACAAAATCCTGAAGGAGACTGTCCGGCAATCAGTTTGTGACCTCAAGCTCAATCACAGTTATGCACAGGAGCAGGACAAGGATCCAAAACCCACCAGCAAGTCCACCTCTGAATGGTCCAGACTTAAATCCTGTGGCATTACCTTAAACAGATCATTCATGCTCGAAACCCTCCAATGTTCAGCCAATTAAAACAATTCTGCAAAGAAGAGCGAGCCAAAATTCCTCCGCAGCGATGTGATAGACTCGTTGCCAGTTATCGCAAATGCCTGACTTCAGTTATTCCCGCCAAGGGTGAGACAACCAGTTATCAGGTTTAGGGGCAGTTACTTTTCACATAGCACCAGACAGGTTTGGACAGCTTTTTTCCCTTAATACATAAAATAATAATTTTTAAAAATCCATTTTGTATTCACTCGGGTTGTCTTTACGTAATAATACAATTTGTTTGATTATCTAAATCATTTAAGGATGACAGAAAAAGTTATTTTTTTAAATCAGATAAGGGCCAATACTTTTTTTTTTTTTACTGTAGCGTATAGTCAAGTGGAATTATTCAGTTTGGTGTTTCTCGTATTCTGTGTTATTGCTATACGTATATGTTCAGGCTTGTTTTGGTCTCAGCCCGTGTGTCGTCCCCTCTGGTCCACTTTTAGCCCACTGAGTATATCCTGTCATAACTAATAACAGCATGGTGTATTGATGGGGAGGGTAATGAAATCTGTCTCCGAGCTCTCAGCATGCCTTTACTGTTATCAGCCTACTTATCTTACCCAGCTGACACAAAGCCATTTGGATGCACGTTGCTCACTTGTGTTTGGCGCAGATGGTTAATACTCATCATTTGACCTCTGTCTTTTGGAAATCATCAGCTTGAACTGTCGCCACGGTGTCTGTGTTTCGCTCCCTACGAGCTGGACCCAAGATTATTTAATATGTCAAGGTTATGCCTAGTACTCTGTACTCTGATTGGGTTCAGACCTGCAGGTTGCGGTAGTGGACGGTGCTCCGGCAGTGCGTGGTCTTGGCCGTCTCTTCGCTGGTGTAGAAAAGGCTGCAGAGTTTGCAGTAGAAGCCAGTACTGGGGACAATGAATTCCACACCTACAGTAGAACCACACACACACAGATCACACAGAGTCGAAGGAGTGTCTTTAGATTTGAGGTCATGTGTTCGGTTTGTCACATGCATGCTTGTATAAGTCAGAATTGATTTTAGGTGTTGAGTCCCGAGACTGGGTTCGAGTGCGGAGTTACCTAACGGGATGCTGTGCTCGCTGATAATCTTCTCCTGTTCTCGTGATGGTGATGGAGCTTCGATACCTGTCCTCTGTGGCGAACTCGCTGGCTGTGAAATCTGCTGAACTGTGTCTGAAATCAGTAATCGATTAAAAAAATTAATCTAGTTTAATATTAATCACGATTCAATTCAATCCAATTCAATTTTTTTTGTATAGCGCTTTTAACAATTGTCATTGTCGCAAAAGCAGCTTTACACAATAAAAATAATTATTTAAGTTTGTATGGAATGTGAATGTGTATGAATCAAAATGGTCAGATGGTCCCTGATGAACAAGTGGCAAGAAAAAACTCCCTTTCAAGAAACCCTAAAACAGATTTTATAATATATCAAACATTAACATTTAACAAATGTTAAAGTAAAATCTCTCGATCTAGAAGTTTTTTCAAAAGGTTCAGCAGACCTGGTGACCGTGCTGCGATTATGGGAAGCCATTGTGGTCAAATATTTTAATATGATTAATTTGCGTTAAAAATAGTAACATGACAAAATTTCTAGATCAATCACATGTGTTAATTAATAGCATTGACAGCCCTAATGAAAAAGATTAAGTTTGATTATATTGTATTTTGCCAGAATGTTTGCTTGGAAGTCTTCGTCTATTTCTGTACCCGCCCTCGAATCAGATCCAGAGATGGTGGATTATTTTGGTGGATGAGAGATTGCTCGATTCAGTACTTCTGACGTCTGCACGTCTGAGCCAGAGAGCACTGTAGAGGAACGGCCGTTTAGAGGCAGGAGGCGAGATCAAATTTATACCTTGGTTTTATTTTAGATTTAATAACATTAATAAGCGAGGCTTCCCAAAATAAACAGGACGGGTAAGTAAAGGAAACGAAGCATGACTGTGGCAGAATCTATTTAAATAAGCTACAAGCTGAAGGATAACTGTAGAGCCCGTAAGGCTGGGAGGAATAGATTTTTTAGTTTTTTTGGCGTGTAATATCAGTATAACAATATACATTCCTCTACATCTAATCTGCTTTATTGTATAACATACTCAGTTTCCTGTGTGTACCTCTTTTCTGGTTCTCCTCCACATGCTGCGTCTCCTTGTTCTCCACCTCGACAGTCCTTGGCGTCTCGCCGCCCGTGTGTTTGTCCGTAACCTTGTCCATCTGACACACACTCTCAGGCGTGCTGTCTGTTTTTGTGGTGTGTGTCAGAGATACACACGGCTCTCCCGCCTCCTCTATCTCACTTTTTACCTCCTCTTCGTGGACGAGGGAGATGTCAGAGGATGGAGCTTCAGCGCACCCAGACTCCGACGCTTCTTCCTGAACAGCTTCCGGAGCCAATACCGGTTCCTGTTTCTCCTCCTTTGCCGACGTAGGCTCCTCCTCTTCCTTGTGCTCCTCCTCTTCGCGTTCCTCCTCCTGCAGCTCGGGGAGATCGGGCTCGACAATGGAGTCGTCTTCTTCTCCCACCTCGTCTACCGTCACCAGCTCCTCCATGCTCTTGGGGTACCAGCACTCGCCCTCTGTCTCCTCACCACTTCCACACTCGTCCACCTGGGCATAAGAGAAAAATGATAAAGAAAAAAAAACTCCACAGGACAGGTTTCTGTTTTCTGGGTTGCATGTCATGTGTGTGGTAGAGGTACCTCGCTCTCTCGGTCACGCTCGCCCTCACTGGGCTCTGTAGGTTTGCTGCTGTGCGGAGACGACGATCTGTCTTTGGCTCGGTGCTCTGTAGATTCCTTCTGTGGATCCCACACACACAAACCAGACAATATTAAATCCTTATTTAAACACTAGTTTTGACCAAACAACTGTGAGCAACGTGTCCTGTAGCGTACATGATTGTTAGACTCTCTCTCCTCCCTCTCATGCCTCCTGCTCGACCTCCTGCCTCGCCCGTCCTCCGTTAGCTCGGACTCCGAATGTCTGCTCCGGTGATGATCCCCGCCTCCGTCTCGCCTCTTGAACTTAGCTTCGTGCCTCTGGTGCTGGGACGCACGTGAGAGCTTTTCCTTCTTATAGAAATCGTCGGCGGGATGGTGGGAGGAGAAATACCGTTCCCTACTGCGCTCATCTGGAGGTTTTAGGTAGGGCTTCCTGCGCTCGTTAGGCCTGTCATCCTCATCGTTCCGCCACTCGTCCCTGTCACGCGGCGTCCAATCCCACGTCCCTCGCCCCGGGCCGATGCCGTTCATCCAGGGCGCCGCCTGGGGGCTGTGTGTGGAGCTGCAGGATGTGAAGCTTGGGCTGTGTGAGGGTGGAGTCAGGGAGCGAGCGATGGGACTGCGTGAACGTGCCCTTTCTGAGGGATACCTATAAAACACAAACACTTGGTAAAACACCTTCAAGAGGTCACACGTCACCTGGTTCATAGGAGACTTGGACAGCATTCACGGACCAGACTGGTTTTGCTACGGTGCTCCAGCACAAAACTTGTGGTCAACAAAAGATGTGGTCTCCTGAGCAGCATTTTGTCCAGAGACTTTCTTGAATCCTTCACAGAAACTGATTACAGGAATGTGTGAGCTTGTGGATTCTTGAAGCATGTTTTCTCTAAGGGTGTTACACTAAACTCAAGTGTCTGAGCGGAAACCATGTTAGCCTTTAGCTTAAGTTTTTAATACAAAAACACAAAATTTTACATGATGTATGTAATGAATAAATGTTGGAAATATGACAACTGATTAATATTGGAATTTGAGTCATAAACCCAATATAGGGATAACAATGGGTTCTTGTGGTTATGTTACTGAAAGTATTTCAGTTAGTCTTTTTTTTTTTTTTCCCCTAATTTAGTTGTATGTCCAATTCCTCCCCGTCACTAGGGCGCTCCACATTAAGCTACTACTACCACTCAGTCGGGAGGGCCGATGTTTCCTCTAAACCGACCGCATCTTTTCGAACTGCTTGCTCACGCATCATTAGGGGTGGCGTAACACACTCGGAGGACAGAACTACCCACTCCTTCTGCTTGCGTAAGCACACAGACACTTAATGATTAATGTGGGAGCACTAAATACCTCTCATCCCTCCCCTCTGAGAGAGCTCGACCAATCAGCTCTCTCTAGGACTCCGGCTGTAAGCAGTTACAGCATCACCCGGGAATCGAACTCACGATCTCCGGATGATAGGGGCGAGCACTGCATCCAGTGGCTGGGTGGTAGGGGGTCTGGCAACCCACCAATGGCATTGCTTGAGCCCGGACCTTATCCCCAAATCATCAACATAAAGCCTTAGCCGCCTGGGTCACCACTCCCGTGTAGATAGTTATTTTTAAAAAATGTATTAAAAATAACTCCTAAATAATCTAAATAAATTACCGGTCCATCTCGTGCAGCTCCTCTCGCTCCCTCTGAGAGTTGATGTCCTGGATGATAGACTCCACATCTTTACCAGGTTTCTTTGTTCACACATAAAAAAAACACACAGCGGTTTTGCTTGCGTTTTAAACGAAATACATAAAAAGATATTTAACGTGACGTGAGCCTCCTCACCTTGAGCTGCAGTTCCTTGTATCTCTTGGACATGCGGATTAGGAGCTTCTGGTCGTTGATGGTGGCTGGATGGAGCTGGTAGTACTGCACCATGGCCTGGGCCGCCTCAACATACGCCATCTCCAGGAAAGCCTGGAAATGAAAATGAGACACCCACACAGACACACACACACACACACACACACATTGTTAAAGGATTAGCACAACAGATCTTTGGGGCGTGTTGGTTTTCCCAGAGCTGTAAATCTCAAGGAAAGTTACGAGGCAAATCAACATTCTGCGTTCACATGCTCTCGTTAAATGGAGAAACTCGATCTGATCTGGCTGATGTTAGGAGATACGTGATTAAAAAAATCTATTAAATAAAAAAGGAGAAGCCGAGTGAGACATCATCTGTAAAAACACACCACATGGTGTTTGGGTCTGTTTCTAACCCGAGCCAACAGAACACGCGTACACACACACACACACACACACACACTAATAAGTGCTGGCTTTGAGTATGAACCCGAGACCCAATAAACAAATAGTACAGCGCCGAAATAAATAGATACAGTTCTGTGAAAAAGTATTTGCCCCCTTCCTTGGTTGTGGTTTGTTTCACTTAAATGATTCAAATCATCAAACTAATTTTAATATCGCACAAAGATAACCTAAGTTTTTCAATTATGATTTACTTTATTATGCTATGCTAATGTACTTATATATAACAGTATATACATCTTTAAATATCAGATTTTTAAAAATAAAAGTTTTATTTGTTTTTTCATCAGGACTGTGGTTGATATGAGCACACGCTGCGGCGGTGTCGTACCTGGTGTGTGGAGCGCATGAGGATGTAATTGGTGACTTTGCCGAAAGGGAGGCCCAGGTTAATGACATCGTTCTCAGTGCAGCTGCCCTCGGGGAGGTTACAGATGTGCACGACGCGCCCAGGACCCGGCTTCCTAGGCACAAACTGCGGGTGGGGAGAGACGAAGAAAGCATGAATGAAGGAAGAGGAAAGAAACAGAGAAAGAAAGAATTGTTGAACTCAGTCTTGCGCTCCGTCGTTACTGAATCCCAGCCTGAGAGCCCAAGAGACTGTGAGCCTGAGAGTCTGAGAATCTGAGAAGACGAGAGTCTGAGAGCCTGGAAACTGGAGAGTTCAAGGGGCCGAGTGTTGAACAGACCGAAAAACTCAAGAGCCTGAGAGAGCCTGACAGTCTGAGATCCTGAGACAGAGAGTGTCTGAGAGTCTGTAACTTTAATGCCGTCTTCTCGCCACTCACACACTCTACTTAATCCGAAACGAGCCTGCTACATGTCTTGGTTGAGCTGTGAATTCCTTAAGGGCTAAAAATTGTACAGACGAGATTGCCTGAGCCCGTGCTGTAGGTCGGTGTGTGTATGTGATTGACAGGACAAGTGTGTGTGTTGGGACCAGGGACATGTGACTGAAGGGTCATAGGGCACTTTCAGAATGCAGTTTTTAAACATAATAAATGCTTCACACACACACACACACAAACACAGAGGAAATAATTCACCACGTATTATGAATTTAATTGAATGTCTGGTTCAAAGTGAATCAAATCACAATTTCTGAGTCGCTTCTTAATTTATTTATTTTTTTAAATCAGGGAAAAGTCTGCATGCATTTTAGTTGAAATAAACCAACAGTGTTTAAACTGTGTAAGAGTCTGATGTGATCTGAAGTATCTAGCATGTATTTAAGTTTAAAGAGAAGTTAAACAGAAGACTGAAGTCATTTTAGTGAAATAAACGAAATGACTCAAATCACCAAAACAAATCGCTTTGTTCAAATCTAATCTATTTGTGAAAATAATAATCATTAAACGTAACGTCAACAAACACAACTGAACTAAACAGAGCGAATGTGAGCATTCAATCTGCGGTGTGTGTGGATATGTGTGTGATTGCTGTGATTCGCTGGGTATCGAGCATTTAGCAATAATTCTCTTAGCGGCTGTTTATCAGAAGGTCACCACCATAAACAGATACAGAAATAGCGCCCGGCAGGCTGTTTATGCAGTTATAAGACGACAATAATCTTCAAGTAGCGCGTTCATGAGCCAAGCTAATAAAATGCGTCTGGATCTTTACACGTTAGCGGGGCGGCCTGGCGAATGTAATGAACGACAGGTGATCCCAGAAGGCCTTGCATTAACAGATCTCTCCGAAGCGCTCGGCCTTCTGGGATCGAGACCTGTTTATGAGCACTCAATCATATCAGGTCACGTACGAGATTATGAGATCTTTCAGGAAAAAAACAAAAAACATTTATAGAGGATGAAGAATACAAAAAAAATCCTCCAAGACGTTGTGCAGATCATCCTGGCAGTAACTCAAGTAAACACTTTTTACAGCCGTAGTAAACAGAAAACCACGTCAGGATGAAAAACACACACACACACACACACAATGTTAGTGTCTGGTCTCCTGCTCCGCTCCCGCAGCCACCCGTCACATGATTCGACGTGTTGAAATGCTTTTCTGCTCAGCACAGCTATAATTTCTCACGACACAGATATTGTTCTATCATGCCGCTCAGATCTATGAGCTAATTTTAAAAGCGATTCTCTGTCGTCATCATCGCGCATAACTTACTAAATCGGAAAGTGAGATATCGCAGGTATCGTGTTATCTTTTCACAAACGCTCCAAAACAAATGTGATCTGTGTGTGTGAGCCTCTGCTCAGATACTTCGGCTCTTCCCGGAGCACATGCTGTAAAATCCTCCCGGCGTGTTCATGGGGTGTTAAATTGGCCTCGGACCCAACAGCAGCCTTTCCTGTTTGTTTATCCTGACAGCTACCCGAGTGTGTCCTCGACCGAGTGCGTCGAATCCGAGCTGTCCCTCAGGACTGGAATGTAACTGCTGTCCTCACAAATGCTTCCAGACCCTCTGGACCAAAGGCCACTTACTAATGACTACAGCTTTAAAATATTTTTACAGAAATCATGGTTCGATTTTAGTCATATCTGATGAATAAAACAAAACAAAACAAAACAAAAAACAATTCTAGCTGCAGAGTGGACTGATGATCTTTATAGCGGGATATAAGCAATATGAGCAATGTGTGTGTGAGTGTGTGTGTGTGCATGAATAACAAATATAAACCTTATAATAGATAGATAGATAGATAGATAGATAGATAGATAGATAGATATGCTGTGTATAAATCTTAGGCATTCTGTTTTATTTTTTTCGTACAAAAATTTGCTATATGTTTATTTTATAGCTTCAATATTACATAAAAGAAAGAAAAAAAAAGGGATTTACAGACATTAGTATTCCAGGCAAAACTATTAATCTGACAGAAACATTTCTGTAGAAGCAGCACATTGTGTAAAAGTGCACTTTTCAGACAAAAAAAATAATGAAATAATGCATGAAATAAAAAATAATTTTTTTAAAAAAAGAAGCAGGTGAGACAAGAAGGACCATGTCTGGTTCTGCAGGATGTTCAGTAAAACTATGCAGCTCATTCCCAGCACACACTGAACGTGAGACTATATTTTAAACAAAGGGACATCACCGATTATTGCCTTTATTTCATTAATTACTGTTTACTGCTTTTTATAATATTTTCTTTTTAATGTAGACACTTTTTTCCAGACATCCTTGCTCTACAGACAGATTTTTGCCCAGTACTGTAGATGGCGGGTCCAAGCACAGATCAAATGAAAGGGTTGCATCAGAAAGAGCAAAAGCATAAAACCTGTGCCAAGTTGTTTTGCAGATAACAACAACTGTAGATAGATAGATAGATAGATAGATAGATAGATAGATAGATAGATAGATAGATAGATAGATCGATCACTGGAGAATTTAATGAACTATCCAAAAGATGTGTCCCTATGAACATTTTGGAGGCCTAACTCTTTGTTGCATGTTGATTTGATTACGATACTTATGATATATGAGATACACTTGGTTTGATTAACATACTTGTGCTAAATGATATATAATTGAAAATATATTCCAAAAATTTCTACAACGCCCACAAAACAAGTTCTCACTTATGTGTCGTTCCTCCATTTTCTTTCCCCTTAAAGTTAATAAAACTAACAAAAGTTCTGAAGTGTGACAGAAAACCGACTCTCCGAGCTTGAACTGGAGACTCCTTTCTATAAATTACAAACATCTAATAGAAAATGTCACTGTTTTTCTCTTGCTGATCATCCTGTTTGTATTAGTCTTCACTACAAGGCCCTGTGTGAGCTGTTAATCCACTCTAAAAAAAAAATGATTCTGTGGCTTTGTAAATTTCACAGTAATAAACAGGTTATGTTACCTTAATAAAATCTCTAAAAATCACATTGTTTGAGTTAGACAAATCAAAATAAATGCTTAAAAAAAACAACTATTCATTTTGTCTTAAATTTGCACTATAATTCAATTTTATTTCACAAATAGAAATTAGTATGCAGCGCGTGCATGTCCGGGTTTCCTTCGGGTTTCTCGGTGTAACCGGCCGCGGTTGTGCCGCAATATTTGAATTTCTCCCGCCAAATGCGTTGATTTTGCGCAGCCAACAGCCACTGTGGCGGGAATATAAAACTAGCGTGTTCAAATAATTACCGCGTGTGTAACGGACCACCTCACACACTGAACCGCGAGTCTGCTCGTTTCACTCCGACACTTTAAGGAGGAAACGCAGACCAAAGCAGGTTTAAACAGGTTTAAACTGTATGTGAGTATTTTTTAAAACATGATTAAACACTGCACGCAGCAGTAGGAAACTGTTAGAAAAACGTAAATGTGCGTCCAGCAGCAGTAACACTGTAGAGAGCACCAGCTCTGAGTCCAGTTTAACTCCAGTCATGATTTACAGCACTAGAGGAGGCAGTTTGATCAGCAGTATAAAGCTGCATAGCTTTGTTTAAAACAATAGAACTTCAAACGTTTTACTCAAGTTAAAGTCATAAGTGCATGACGTTCAAAAATGTATTTGAAGTGCAAAAGTACTACAAGTACATCACAAACAAAACAGTGTACTTAAATATTATTAAATTTGCTGTTGATAAAATAAATCAGTACTAGTAACTAAAGCTATGAAATATAAAGATTTAGTAAAAGTACAACATTTCTCTCAGAATTATAATTGGGAGAAAGTAATATGAAATTAAAATATCGAAGTGAAATATGTTATGCATGTTGTGATATGTAAGTAAAAGAAACTAAAACTGATTTTAATATTTTTTGTGTGTGAAACATGTTATATATTTTTAATATCTCTTTCACAGCACCAACACAACTAAAGAAGAGAAGTTAGAATGGAGATAAAACTGGAGGTAAATGTCCACTTTTTAAATGTTACAGAAATATGAAATTTGTAACCATTACAAATTAAAACAAGACTTGAAATATTTCACTTTCTGGTCCTGTTGGTCATGGATATTCAGTGTCCTGTGTTCATTTAGACTCTCATTGCTTCTTTAAGACCTGAGAAGTTCTGCACACACATTTGTATGTCTCCCAGTTTGCAGGAAACTGAAGTGCGAAGGTGTGCAATCTTTTAGATGTAAAATGTGACTCTATGTGATTATATTCTAATACAAAAGTCTACTTTCCACATATTAACTGTATGATACTTGTGGCAGAAGTATTGATTGTGAGACTGTTTACTAATAAGATGAATTCAGCTCATTGTTTATGATCTTGTTACATGTCATTTGCAAAGTAAACCAGATTAAGTTTAGACTTCAGGTCTTATCAAATTTGGCAAATAAATGTTTAATTAAAATGGTAATGTGTGTATTGTTTCCTTGTTTATAATTTGGTGTCATTAGATACATTGACCTGAATTAAAAATACCCCTTGAGTAAAGGCTAAATATATTTTTTAAAAATTAAGCGTAACATATTAATTCTGTGATAGAGATGTATGAATTAAATTCAGTTAAAATATTTAGTAAATGTAGCACATTTGTTTATTAAATAAAAGTCTAATTTTTAGTTTCATTTCAATTATATCTACTCAATTATTTTACTCATTTTCACTTAGGGTGACCATTGCATTAAGTTCTGATTTTCATTAAATTTACTCAATTTTGTACATCATTGTACTAAATAAAGTTATTCAGGTCTACTTATTTTTTTTTACTGACTTGTACTCAATTCATGAAGTATATTTTACATGATTTTGCAACTTTTAGATTTATTTTTATATTTTTAAGTGGTAAAAATGTTTCACCAAAAAAATTGAGTACAGCACAGTTTTATTTTTTAGAGTGTAGAAACAATAAGGCAGGACAAAAACAAAACCAAAAACACCACCAGATAGACATTAGAGCTGTGATTTGATTCAGTCCTAATAGTACTAATGTTTATGTCTGGTTTGTCTCAAGCCGGTATATTTCTTACAAATTTTGAAGTATTAACGACTACAAAAAAAAGTAATTTCCAGTCTCACTATCCACCCTCCAGTCCACCAGGTGGCAGTGTTGGACATTTCAATTACCCATAAACTCAAAAGAAAATGAAAGCATTTTCCGCAAAACTGTAGGGTTTCGAAAGTCTAAATCGGAACTGAATTGAAAACTGACTTGTCTGTTAAAAAAAAGGAAAGAAAGAGCAATTAAATTGCATAATCACTTTAATCAACAGCTCTAATGCAAAGCTACAGATTAGCATAAACATGGACAGTTAACATTTCATTACCTTAATATTAAGTTTTGTCTTTGCATCCTTAATATTTCTATAGAAGTCACTCCACATTCCTCTGGAATTATTTAACGTTTCAAAATTTATTTAAAACAAATGACAAAACTTATAGCAGTAAAATGTTTCATTCGATCAACATCCTGCACCACGGTAAGGTAGATTAAGCTTGACCGCTTGCAATAAACCCGGACAGGCGGAGCTCTTTACTGGAAAGTGTTAAAAGCATGAATATGAACAGGAAGACGAGCAGATGGTAAGATACTCAATAACACTCTTTAAAATATGTGTGGTAGAAAGTGAGTGGAAGATTACTCCACGCTCACATCATCATTCATGTTTAATACACTGGGGAATATTTGCACTTATAAGACTGGTGAAAAGTCGACAAGACACACACCCGGGTGCACCAGCACCCCCGAGAGATCCCGCTGGGTACTTAATCTCTTAACTACATGCTTGAAAATGCAGTGGAATTCTGCCTCACTTCTAAATCACTATCACTCATCGTCTCTACCGCTTTCTCCTGTATTCAGGGTCGCAGACTTCTAAATCATTTAAATGACCTATCATGTGCGACAGTTATACTTTAACACTCCCGATCTTCCTCATACCATAAAATATAATGAAGTCTAGAACAAATCACGGCAAAATGGATCAGACAAACCGCGTTTTCAGTCAATGTACCCTGATGCACTGTTGAGGTAATAAGTTATTAAATTATTTGTAATCCTAGCTTGATAAATGGCCAACAGCTGTGTGCAGCTGTGAAATCAGCGTGGCACACAAACAGTGGGAAAAAGCAGTCAAACTTAATTAAGTACCACATGGTGGTCTGGGAAATTTCATTTCCGAAATAAATTCTGGTGAACATTAAATAAATTAATAATAATAATCAATGATATATTGATTTGATATATTTTCTTTCCTAGTGCCTTAATTTTCCACTTTCAATTGATTTAAACATCCTTTAAATGGTTAATAGAAACATAGATATTCAGCTATTGCCAGCTATCTACCACATTTGCACTACAACAACATCTCAAAAACTGTACCTGAAACAACTGCAAAGAAAATTTGAAAAATTTAGAAAACACAGTTATTTATTTGTTCGTTTGTTTGCTTGTTTTTTTTTTCAGAGAAAATGTTAGAACATCTTATTAAAAAACACAATATATTAATTACGCTACCAAAAAAATACATATTAGGAAGTGACAATATTTTGAATCATAAAAAAGAAGAAATAAACAGTGAAGCAAACACAAGATATATAAGCCTGTTTCCAGACATATTTTAGCAAAAATTTTAAGCATAAATTTATTGTTGTATTTGCAGATAATTTTGCATATTTCTAGAAATAAATGCTTAAGATTAACGGAAGTTATCTGCCAACAAAACACGAAATTTACACTTAAAAGTGATTTAAACATGCCTTTGACAGTGTTACTATTAGCCACAAAATAACTAAACTGGCCAAATAAACATATTTGTATTCTATAAAAATCTGTCTGAGCCCTTCAGCCACTTCGATCTTATGACCTATGACGTATTACTAGAGTTATATCTCAAAACGCATCTGTCCAGTGCTATAAAAAGACTACACAGACAAATAAAACAAAAGTGTGTGTGGAATTAGATCCGTTAAAGCCACCAGAGCAGTTGTTCTGAAAGTATTCCTACCCCTGGATCACCTCAAAGACAAAACAGCAACTGCACCGCGGAATGAGCAGCGAATAACTGAAAACCGAAAGCAATCAGTAATGACTGAATCAACAGCTCGGCAATCGATGATGAGAAATTGGAAAAATTTCCATAATGGGTCTGTACATTAAAATATATCTTAATGCTAGTCACAAACTGTTAACACAGTCCATCTGTGACTAGCTCGCAGTATCTGAGGTGATTAATCTCTTCCATGTTTATCTGTAATTGCTTTCAAGCTGTAGTAATAAGCAGACAGTAATTTGTCAGTCAACAAAG
Organism: Clarias laeviceps; assembly: GCA_030014305.1. NCBI lineage: Eukaryota > Metazoa > Chordata > Actinopteri > Siluriformes > Clariidae > Clarias > Clarias laeviceps. Next base: position 40,199,332 of record JAQMYJ010000023.1, on the reverse strand, counting down.
CAGCAGTATTCCCTCTCCCATTTGTTCTGCGAGCGGGTGAGTTACATGGCCGGAGGCTAACCGGCTGAGTTATATTCAGATTAAAGGTGACACTTCCTCACTTAACACAGGAACATTAGATTCATCATCACAGCATGGGATGAAAATAATATTCGTTCCAAAAGCAAATACTCAATATAGCATCAACTGCTTTGAATCAGTTCCTTGATAGGATGAAGTAAATTCCAAGTAAATCCTAGATCATTTGCTCTGGTTTTCATTGATTAGATTTGTGAAAACTGATGATGTCTCAGACATCTATGGCTGACCTTTGTCCCTGGCTGGTGTGAGGTAAATCCCGCCCCCGAGAGAGGAAATGACTTCATAGATGCAGCTGGTAAAAAAGAGGTTCCTCCAGTTGAAACATCTGCAGAACCAAATAAACAAAGGTCATGATCAAGAAACCTTGTGTTGTATGTAATGCTAGATTTTTAAGGTCACCATTAAAATTCTGGTTGCTTGGGTCATAAAATGTTTCCCCGTGTTTTTGACTAATCCTTCTCTAACGTTACATTTTCTCTAATCTCTACTCACCGAATTATGTGACTTTCTTCTACTTCATCCTCCTCGCCTCTTACACATGTTTTGTTTCACATCTACAACTTTCAGAACTCATCAAGTCTAAAGTGCGCTTCCTAGGACGCCGTGACCGCCATTGCTCAACCGACTCTGCCCACTGTTATTAATAAAGCTGTCCTGCGAGCGATCCTGCAGGCCACGTGCTCTGGCTGCAACCCGAATGACTGCCCCTAAAAATACATCCTAGCCTCAATATCACGCCTCATTTCTCTTAGACCCTCCTCTTACGTTACCAAACATACTGCACAAAGGGGAAACTCCTTGATTCAGCTTACCTTGGCCAGCGCTGGACGAGTATGCCATGGTGTTGTTATTCACCGCTGAGCCGAGGCATCCTTCCGAGGTGACTGGAAAGTGCAGGGCTCCGAGTGCAGGGCTGTAAGAGGGACAGCGCTGCTTTTAGACCCCAAATCCCACAGCAGTCTTACTGGCTCTTATCTCATGACCCGGCTCAGATGTAGGTCATTACTTTGGTAAACATAGTGTCAGACTACTACCTAATACCTCAACCTTTTTTAATAGGGTCAATTAATAGGCTGAAATTAGGTTATTTTGGTTACTTATTCCTTTCTAAAAATTCATCTACTTTCATTCAATGCAAGAGTTAAAAAATATATATGCTACATCTAAACCAGACAGCCAAGCCTATAAATATCTTTCATGTCTCAACACTCTATACACTCACTTCTCCTAATAGCCACAAAAAAATTCTCTCAACTCCAAATCTACTAAAGTAAAGGTACTTTGTGTCGTTACTTACCCATCAGTGTACAGCGAGCAATTCTGTATATGCAACTTGCCCTTCACGTGCTGGTCCCAATCCTGAAAAGATGATACACATACACAGTCCATCAGTCAGCAATGATTGTCCCTGGAACCTTTTTTCCAATGTATGTGATTCCACAGTTCAGCATAGAGAACCGAGTCATGCAGAGCAAGAATGCTGAATGAAGGAGTGATATGAAAGCAACACTCCTAAACAGTGGTGCACATCCTGCCCCCAACGCCTGCCTCCAATCTTTTCAAGCCAGCTGCTATCTCAGCTTTCACACTAACCTGAGAACAATTGACGCTGTGATTAAGCATGCAGCAGAAGGTCATTTATGTGTCAGTTGCAGCTGTTACCCATCACCTTTTCTATCATAAAACACCTCTTTCTCAAGTTTTATAAAGAAGATCAGAAATCGTTTTTTTTTTAATTATTCTTTTCTTGTAAAAGGGTTCTCATGACCAAGAGGAGTAAATAAGACTATTGCATGCTAGCCCCGTTTCCCTGACACCACCCCACCCTACCTGTGAAGCACTTGATTGGTTACTCTCACTCACCTTCAAATTGTAAACCTTCTTTTCACAAATGGTGCACTGGTGTGGTAGGTGCGATGGTGTGATGCCATGATAGTCGTTGATCTGGTGCGCTTGTAATGTCATCCTTAGCCCCTCCTCTCCCGTCTGTTGCTGTGAGTATCCCACAAACCCCTGCTGACCACCAGCTGTGCTAAACCCAAGGCCTCCTGCTTGGTTTAACTTGGGGTCACTAGTGGGCTCCTCAGGATTGTACAGTTCAGCTCGTGAAGCAATGAATCCTTGTGTGGGTGGCATCCATGTATTGCCCATAACACCCGTTCCTACATCCAGTTTACTTGAGATGGGAAAGCTGTTTGAGTTTTTCCATTGTTCTGTATGGCCAGAGTCTTGGACTTGACTCTCAGAAGAGTAGAGGTCTCTCTGGTAGTTGTTTTGGCTTTTCGTTTTGGGGCCACCAGTGCCTCCATACTGTCCTCCTTCACCTGCTTTAATGGCCCCTGCTGTTCCACCCAGAAACCCCGCCTGAAATTTGCTGGCCTTATTCCCACATTCCCCATGTGGGTTGGCATTCTGGTTCAGGTTTCCGCCTCCTCCATAGTGATTCATCCGGATTCCTGCATGATTCTGAGCAAACGTACCCCCTACCAGGGTGCCTAGTGGGGTGGCAGGAGGGGGAAAGGTTATAGGTGTGGAAGGAAAGCCAGTTCCAGACGCCTGGAGGATGCTGGAGCCCCTAAGGTGGTTAAATAGTGGCTGTGACATGGCCACATTGGAGAGGACTTGATTGAGGACTGTGGCAGCAGCAGCAGTGTTGCTGCTCTGGGCGAGTTTGAGGCGTTGCAGGGTGAGCTGGGCCTGGAGCTGTGCCAGCTGCAGACTGGCCGGAGTAAGCAGCAGAGTTTGTCCGGCCCCACCAACAGGAAGCACCTTCTTATCAAACTTATCTCCTGAACCAGTACTGTAAGGAGAGTCAGGACTATGAGTCAGTTAAGTGTACAAAGAGAAGACAAAAGTAAAATGAAACATCAAAGTAGTCAAGTGGTCTATATATCCCTTATGTAATTTTGGGTTCATCAGTGTTTTACCACTATGTGTAACCCTGCAAGTTCCAGTACAGGTAGTGCTTGTTATGTCCGCTGTATATTTTTAAAGCGATTAGGAATGGGACATTGTGCTGCAGTTATAAAATCTGATATACTATTGGGCTACAAAGGGTTAAAAGAGGTGTTTCATTTACATGATCTGGATAAATAAAAACTTTTAGAGAGGTACGGCTTTTGTATGATTAGTCCACTAATGTTGTTTTATAGCAGATGTCTGGTTTACAGTAAAATACCAGGAAACACAGTTTAAAGACAGATACTTTAATGTTTTATGTGTAAGTAAAGATGACAAACCTTGTGTCGGCATCCCGAAAATAGTTAAATGCTTTTGTGGCCTTAAATTTACCAAGCTTCTTTCTTTCTTTGTTTCTATCCTCTAGAGCAAATGTGAAAAGTAGAGGTGGTTGAGTCATTGCAAGGTACAGCAGCCTTAAAAGTTTTTTCGCAGATTATTTATTTATTTATTTTTGCATCCCAGTTTGTACGAAATTATTTTGCTTCCCAAGCCCTATGGGACTTGCATTATTTATGAACTTATATATTTTTTATTTTTTTTAAACCCACCAGACCTTGAGGAGAATAAACTATACTGGAAGAAAATGAATCAATAATGAAAATCCTCAGATCCTCAGTATAGAAATAAATGGCTCTAAACAGAAGACATAGCTCATGTGAGTATACTTTGGGATAAGAAGCTGGGCACTCTGGCTGCTATCCTGATTTACTGTCATTGCCTGTTTCTCTCTATATTGATTTATGTTTTTATATGTCACCTAAATTTAGCATGCAGTAACACTAATCAAAGCGTGTACAGTATGCTGATCATTCCTCCCTTCTCGTCACGCATACTAGGTAACGTTCAGATAAAGGCGAAATCCCAAAGCAGGGAACTGTATGAACCGATGCCAGCTTTTTGCATATATCAAATTGAATCAAGGTCCCTTAAATAGCAAGTGACACAATTAGGCATCAGGATTCATTTCCTTTCAAAAGCAAAACTTGATCCTCCAAGCGTTCACATGTCCTGTCAAGGAACAAGATTGCAGTCTACATTTTTTTTTTTTAATTGGAATTTGTACAGCTTAACCTTAAAGGAGGATTAACACCTCAGCACTGGGTTGTTCGAGGAGTCTAGGGTTTTGATAAGGACTCATATTACTGTTTTCAGATCGTAAAAATCCAACCCTAGACAAGCCGCTAACTAACTGTTGTTTGATGCAGAGCCTGAAGCTGTTAATAAAGCAATAGTCTGTTGCTTCAAATGTTCATCCTATTGTCACTAAAAGTCTAAAAAGAAATCATGACCAAATTGTTCAGGCATACGGTAAGGACACTGATCCGGTGCTGAAGAAGACGAGCCTGATGAATGAGCTGCTGGAATGTGAAAGGACATATCCATACTGAGTTGCAATAATTGCAATCTATCAGTGGCACCTCGCTGAAGAAGCAGCTGAATGAGATTTACAAATCGCCAGACTTTTCAGATCAGATCGTAAATCTTGCTAAACAATTTACGTCTAGCAGGAGTGTCTTTAGGCGTAGTTAAGTATACGTCACTGAATTAAGAAGCCATTATTTACGGTCTGACGTACCATTCAGAAATGTGATTTTCCGGGTAAAGCATGCCTGTAAGTCCGTGCAGCTGTTGTGCTTCAGGACAGCTGTCTCAGACAGAGATCTGCCGGTGGCTGCAGAAGGTCTTGCTTTATGGCTTACAAGCAGTAAAACATCAACATAAATGATGGTAGCCATACCTACGCCCTTTCAGATCACTTTGAATTGCAAGGTTACACCAGTCTGACGTGCAAACCAACAGCTATCAGGTTCTGAAATGTTTGCATGCAGGCAGGAACGATCTGCAGGGTTAGGTCTGTGTCAAAGATGATCCTAAAGTCTTTATGTATTTGTAGTGGCGCAAATAAATCTGGCACTAACTCTAGTGTGCAGGAGAATTTCCACTCTTTCTGCAGCTGCATTTACATGGGACTCGCCAAACAGTACGTTATAGAAAACCCAAAAAAATCTGAAAAAAAAACATTGCAGCTTTTCCCTGAGCTGACACCGGATACTCCTTCCATTAAAGCATAAATAAACTTCTTTTTCCACGCATAAAATTTTACCATATCAATAATTAAATTTTTTCTAATCCTTTTTAGTCAACACCTCCTAAGAATTTGAGAAAACAGCACTATGGTTTGTTTCATGCATTTATTTTTTGTTTGATGCGCGTGAGGTCGTGATATTTGCCCAAATCCATCTTAAGTGAAAAAAGCATTCAAGTGGTCAAGTGTTAGTGTAAATTAACGCGTTAACTCTGACAGAAGTTAGGCTGCCTTTTTATGCCGAGTCAAGGCTTATTATCAAAGCTCTCATATGGAATTGTCACCAATTTTACACACGTCTGGTTAAATCTTGTCCGGAGGCTATGCATGCCAGTGCATTTGATGAATGAGATAAAACCAGATGTTTCCTTGTTGTCATTCTGAAGCTTTTAGTGTATGAATGTATGAATCATAGCATGCTGTCAAGAAGAATTACACCGTGAAACTATTTAACTTCCCACATGTACAGTTTGTTTAGAAACATTAGAAGTGGAGAGAAGTTATGACCTTCTGTTCGGTTAAGGAGAAATGACTCGATCGCTAAGAACTCGCCAATCAAACTAAAAATCTTAGCTAACTGATCAGAATAGTTTTTATGCAAATTATCTAACTCTCTAAAATCAATTCTTACTTGACTGAAGTTTGATACGGGTGTGCTTGATTCCAAATTAATTTTAGAATAAAAACAATGCATAATTTCACAACGGCATAAAATTTTAATGCTAATGTTTACATACACAATGACAGACCAAATGTATAGCAACTTCGCATCAGGTTTAAAGAAGTAAAGAAGAACATGCACAAATACGCCTTTATTTTACACCTCATTATAGGTAAATTTTCCTCATTATACCTGTAGGTCTGTTCCAAACATGGAAACCCTGGCCAGACTAACTCAAAAACATTACGCCATCCACAGATCTAATTCTAGCTTGACGCTCAAGTTCAAGCAGTCATGCACGCAACCGATACCACTCTGTTATCACAAATAGAATATGATTCTGTCTGGTCAACATAGCAGCCTGATCATCCATGAGACTAAAATTAACACCCTGTCCTCTACAGCACTCCTGCGGAGTGCGCATAAACCTTTTTAGTTGATAAATCCCAGAAAGAGTTTATGAAATTTATACCGTTCTGCATTTCTTTCATTATATATTTATCATTTATTAATTTTAAAATGTAATTATTAGTAATATATGTGAGTGACTTACACTCTTATGAAATAATGCTTTTTTAATGTTAGTTTTTATTTAAGCTTGTCTGACTTACTCCATATTGTCTAAAAACTAACATGACATTTATTTAAAATAACAAGAGTTTTATTATTGAATTTTTACTCTATTGCAACAGGTCAGGAAAGAGAAAGCCAAAATAAAATAAAATAAAAAAATGAAATGTCATAAACTCACGTAACATTTTATAATAATAGCACACAAAATCTGACTTCTTAGTTTGATTAATGTGTGAATCAAATAAATAAATAAATAAAAATCATTTTTAAATCAATCATATCACATGTCATCACAAGGTCAAAATTTTATCTAGTTCTGTTTTTATAGAATACAGAAGCATAAAATACATTTACAGTACAATACAGATGCCGGTTTAAAGTTTATCTTTTTGTTGTTTTTAGACTAAGCGATATGTTCGAAGTAAATTCTTTTAAACTAGAAAAGCTTATAAGTTTATTGGTTAGCCTTCTCAGTCACTTTCCAGACATTTCCAAATAAACAGAAACAAACTAATAAAACTAATTCATGTCTGAAAATAAGTTTGTACAAAAGACGTTAAAAAAGTAATCTATCAAAAAATGTGTTATTTGTAAACTTTTTTATTTTATTAGAATGAATCTAGAATAAAAATCTAATGAAACATGGACCATGCATTTGGAACGTGGAGCAGTCAGCATATATTTATGTTATAGTTAATACTAACGATCTTTTTAGTATTTGCCAGACTGTAATAAAGCCATGTGTTAATGATCTGTTATTTAATATACTGCACTAAACCACTGGCCAAATTTGAAGCCAACATTTGATTTATCCTTTTCAGAATGACCGAGGAGTGTTTCGCGGTACTGTATCATTAATGTCTTCAGTCTTACTCCATCAGCAATAAACAGCATAGATTCAAATCATGAAAAGACTCAGTGCTTTTAAAATTAGATTAATTGACTTTTCATAACTACAGTCATTTGGACATCATAAACATTAAGTCGGTGCTACAAACATAAAATGTCTGTAAAAATGATTATTCATTGCATTACTGAATGCTGCCATTTTCTTTCTGTTTTTAACAAAAGTAGAAATCGCATAAAAACGTAACATGGTGTTTGTCATATTTGTGAATTATAAAAATTTTTACAAAATATAAAAATATTTAGCGTAAGTGATGTGTTCTATTTTAATATCAATTCAGTAATTTCAGAATTGCTAATTAGAACCTTTTTAAAGATTTATCTTTTTTTTCTGTAATAAATCAGCAACTGAATATATTTCCTTCAACACTTGAACAACAAACAGACAAGTGAGCTTTTCACCATGGACGTTAAGTAGAAGTGATTATAGCGGACACTGCATGGGACTCCCACTGTCACTGAAGGAATCGATAAAGGGAGTGTTTTACAGCGGGTCTCTTGCGTCCGTCATCATGCTTCACGCTCTTCTAAATAAAGTCTCACGTTTCAGCACCAGCTGGGCCAGTACTATATACATAAACACACATACATATACACACCCAAACACACATACAAACCCTCTCTCTCCTTTTACTTATGTGATACACCTTTTTTATTATTTTTTTACAAGCAAATCAGATATGTTTAAGTTGCCGAACACGATTCAGCTATAATAACAAAATCGGATGTGGAGATTTACACAGATATTATAAACTGAAATTAAAAAGTAAAAAATTAGAAAATAAATTCAAATTTATATAAAACAAAAAAAGAAAAAAGAAAACTGGGCAATTATAACAGAAAATTTTATTTTACTACATAATTTTTTTAAATATATATTTTATTATATAGTAAATATCAGGTCACTGGCAGCACACACACCTGAACTGGATATTAAAAATAATAATAATAATAATGCTCTGCAAGAGATTGTGTTTTGGAAATTGAAATTCAGCTCAAGAAATTTCAATCCACTGCATTGAGAACTTTGGAACACAGACTTTTAAACAAGTAACACACCAGAGATAGTTACTATTTGTTTGCTTAATCAACATTATTAACTAATCTTAACTTAAATTATGCCCCCCTAAAAAACATTGACATACTCTTAGCAGGTTCCAAAATTCACACTCATTTAAATACATATCTGCAGCAATTACTAAATAAAATTAATAAATGAATAATTATGGTAATTAACTTATAATATATACTATATATTCAAACAAATACCAACTGCTGATTTATTTACATTAACTCACAGTATTACTACAATTATTTTGTTTATGGATTTAAAATTTCAGTAACTTTTAATTTTAACATAGTGTTAAATACAATATAGAAATATCTATCAAAATTTACATTATATATTTAAACTGGTTTATTGTAATACAGTGTTTATATGTATATTGTTATACATGTTGTAAATAAAATTGTATAAATTATCCTTTATAATAATTGCTTTTTAATGAATTTTAGTATTAGCATTAATATTATCATTACTACTCCATAGTATGTACAAGTGACTTATGTGTCTTAACATTGTGTATATTTCTTAATTATGCTAAAGGCTAGAATATAGTTTCAACTTTACACTTGAAAATTTTATTAAAAAGAATTTTCAATGTTGATTATTTATTGTACAATAAAAAGTTTGTTCATTTTACTTTATTCAAACCTTTTTTAAAGCTACATTATAACTTTAAAAACGATGACTGTAATTTCATAGGGAACTATTACTCAAAATAACCCTAATGCTAAAGTAAGTCCAAAGTTCATATGAGCACATCAGTTACACACAGCACTTAGCGGTGTCATCGTCATTGTATTAGATTTCAGTCTGTTATTTATGGTTGTGTTCTGATTTGAAAGTTCTGCTCGGTGTTACACTTTCTCTGACGAACATTAAACCTGAATTTCAGCACCTTTTTTTTTGAGTAAAAAAAAATCTTTGCAGCTTATTCATTTAATTTAATTGAATATTCTACTGTTGCATCATGTACTTAAATTACAGAAGTTGACTGATGTCTTAATTATGTAAAATTCTTTTATTTGAGCATTATCTGTAGTGTTTAAGCACATGTTTGTCTTAACATCAAACTGTTGTAAAGATGCAACAATTTAATTAAGAGTAATTATAGTATAATGTAGGTTTCCTGCAGATTGTGTACTACTTAATCTGAAATTACTTTTCTGACTTTTCAATTTTTTATATTTTTTAAGTAAATGTCTGAGCTGTTTGAATTTAATACCAAAACATCCTACACACGTATTATTACATCTAAAATAATAATTATTAGTTTTAGTAGTAGTATTTAGTGTTATTTATTGAAATAACAAACAAATTACGCTGCGATTTTAACTAATGGTTTATTTAAAAAACAATCCAATATATATTTAATTTTTAGCGTATTGCATTCCATCTCTTCAATGTTCTGAAACTATTTTATGATATGAAATTAAAATTTATTTTAAATCAAACAATGATCATTTTAACTGGATAGACACATTTCCATAATTTTCTTTTGATTCTGTAAAGCTGTTTTGCGATAATGACCATCGTTAAAAATATGTTTAATAAAATTTAATTAAATGATAATATGAAATAATTTAAAGAACTCTTTTATTAGTTATTCTGAAATATATATAGAAGAGTGGCCACATTTGAAATATAATATTTATAAATGTTAATAAAACTAAAAAGGCATGGCAAATGTTAAAATCCTACATGCATATTTGTAGTGTTATATAGAATACAATTTTAAATATATAGTTATAAGTTTAGCAATTTTTTTATCATTTAACACAACATTTAAAACATGCATTTAACAGAATTTTTTTTAAAAAATATTGCACATTTAGCTTAACTTCAAAAGCTATGACTAAAATGTTAATGACTATTATACAAAATACACAGATTACAACATGATATGCTTAGAATAAAATACAATTTGCTACTGGTAACAGTTTTTTTTCTTCTGAAACAGACAATAAAAGTATCCAGTCACAAACTTGAGGAAGAATAAAAAAGAAAGATTTTCCGTTGGTAATAAAACTCTGCCATCACATTATAACATTTGTTAAAAAACAACTCTAAATAAAGGCCTGGAAAAGAAGTTTCACTACACCGTTCTTTGAAGTGCCATGAGATGCACCTACATTAAAGAGTTTCTTCACACACCTATACACACACACACACACACACACACAGAGGCACGCAGACAGTCGCAGCCGCTCCAAAAACTGCACAATAGGAACTGATAAATTAGCCATGGAGATGAGTGAGGACTGAAAGGCAAGTGTGAATTAGAATGTGCTAAACCACACACCTCTCTGAACACGTCAATGAGACCTTTCTCTCTCTCTCTCTCTCAAACACACACACACACAAACTTTCATTTCACCAATATGGACAAAAAGAATAACAGGACAAAGACTGACCTGCTCATTGGACGTCCACTAGCCTTTTGGCACACGCGTCTCCTTACTGTGACCTCCACTTACCACACACACACACACACACACACACACACACAAACACACAAAACACTCATAGCTGCCCTGCCTGGTCTATGTGTGTGACTGATTCTAGCAGGCTGCTTTATGAGTGCATGACGGGCTGCGAAATGCCACGAGTGCTTAGCAAAACCCGGGGACGAGCACCATTCCAGATACTAACAACGCAGAAACAAATAAATCTATATATTTTATAATATAATAATATAATCATTTCAAATGTAATATTTCATACAGGTTACTGTGGTGTTTGAGTGTGTAGTGCTAGTTTAGTGGAATAATTTTCATAGAATTAGTTTTTCTTAACTAATATTTATTTATTTTAATCAACTATTGGATTTTTCCCCCCCAAATTTTTTCCATCTTCTTTTAAAGTTGCACGGTGTGTATCGTGATTATTTCTTTCTGCTGCAGTTAAAGTAAAAAAATAAAATTTCAACATGTTTCAAAATTCTAAAATATCACACAATCACTTTAAAAAGAACTTAATATATAATTATATAATATATACATTTTAAATGGAAACTGCTAATTATTAACTGTTTACTGTAAGAGTAAACTTTTCAAGAATACTGTAAATCCATCACGGCGATAGCATCATTTCATCACATCACCCAGTACACTGATGAAGTGTGTTGCTCAGTAGGACTGACAGTTATGCAGAATTTATGGGAATGCCTTTTCCAAATGCGGCGCGCGTCAAACCATCCCAAACTACAGACACCAGAAGGCAGCCGTCCTTATCCTGCCTTCTGAATGGACCGTAGTGGACATTTAAAAGTCTCCACGATGTCGACGATTGTAACCTGGAGCCAGTTTCGGCTGTCCGGCTGAGTCGGATTGCTGTTCCTGCCTGATTGGTGTCTCATTCTGTTGTGATGCTTTTCTGCTCAACATGGTTGTATAGAGTGGTTGTTTGAGTTACTGTTACCTTGCTAGACGTTGCTAAACCTGTTAGATCAGCTTCAGGAATTGGCCCCTTGATCGTGAGAATCTGTTCTATGTCAGGTGACACAATCAAAAATTCTGTCTGTCTGTCATCAAACATCTGCTCTTGTTTTTCCATGTCTGTGTTTTAGTAGCACCAGCAACATGTCTCACTAAGAGATGAGTGACAAGGATCATGTCTACTGACAAATAGCAGCACCGACAGCATGAGCTACAGCTCACACACAAGCAGGAACAAATGCATTCTCGGTGGAGACGTCCCCACCCCCCATAGGGCGTTAGTGGGGGGTGGGTTAAAACACAACGACAGCATGTGCCACTTCACTGTAGAAAGTTGCTTTGTTTATTAACAGTAAGCACTACATCAAGGTCAGGGTCAGAGTCGTAACTTCTCCTGGGAATGCTGGGACATCATGGCGCTCAAACACATTTCTACAGTATATACATATTCACGCCTACAGGCATTTTTGTGGGGCCACTCATCAGCATCTCATCAGCATTTTTAAGGAGGTGAAGGAAACCGGAGAACATGTGGAGAACACATGAAACGCCACGCAGACAGTAACCCGAGCTCAGAAACCAACACTGGGCGCTAATTTGTCTAAATTTTTATGGTGTATTTTTTGCACCGGAGCTGGAAAGACTGCAATAACTAATCAAATTATAGAAGTGTGAATAACGAACAACTGTATTATCGTTTCACCTTCAAAGGAAGCCACGCCTCTTGAGTTTAACCAAGTGCTAAGGGATTACTGTAGCCTGGCTTATGACGTTAGCTAGCTTCATACTTTGCATCACAGGTTTCCATTTGGAATGTTCTAGCTACTAGTTCTTAAAGATCTCTAGAATCTTTATTAACGGGGAGCTGATTATTATACATCAAGTATTTATTAGAGATGGGTGAATAAGTCGTTTCCGTTCTGAATCATAATTCTTTTGTGTTGATTAGACAATGACGGGAATTGGCTGTTTTTCAGTTTGACCAGACATGACCGATCACGCTGGACCGATCCTGTGCCGAGTGCACAAGCTTCCGAGTGCTGCAAAAGAAACCTGGTTTTATGGCACCACATTATCAAAAGTTGTGCGCGTTAAAAAGCAACAGTCTTTCGCTCCAAACCCTGCAAGCGAATTAGTCTCACTCGTTACACACACTTACACCTGCCTTCAAAACTCCATGTGCACTAATGAGTCCCGAAAACAAGGGAATCAGAAGCCACGGGATAAGCCGTGCTCAAGATTGTGGAGTCATTTGAGGCAGTAAAATGTCGCAGTTTCTTTATACAGCTGCTACTCTCTAAATTATTGCCACACAGGAATCCTGGCGAATTATTTGCGAAGTTCGTTTCATTTAATTTGAAGTTAAATGTTAAACTCCTGTATTTGAAGTTAGTTTGTAGTGTTTAAATGTTGCGCTTGGTTTTTATGTGAGAAAACTAATGTTATATGGAACAGGTTGCATTTAATTTTTCGTGTTCCGTTCAGTTGTGAAGCTGCTGAATGAAAGCTAAGGTAAAAACCTTTAGAGTTACGATTCAACTCAACAGTTTTAAGCTCTTAAATCTTTAAATCTTTAAAAATTGAATTGGATATTTATAAAATTGTGATACTTGCAGAATTGCAATTTTAATTGAATCGACGCTGAGGTATGATGATAATATCGTATCAGATAGTGACTGGTGATTCCCATCCCTAATAATTAGATCATTGAAACCGTTTAGGGCTTACACAAATTTATATTATATTAATAGCTGTAAGTTGCCTTACCACCTGAAACACAATAACAATAAAATTTTATAATTTTTGTAAATTGCTTTTGCAGCACAAAAAGTGTCAGTTTATGGTATTTGACAAGAATTAGAAAAAAGAAAGAACTCAAAAAAAACTTGGGAAACTTCAATTAAATATTCATTAAATGTTATTATATGTACATATATTTATACTTTTACTCAGAATTAAGGTCTTACATTAAACTTCAAGGAATGGAGTCAATTCAGTACTGTAGAATTATAAAATTTGAGCATGAAATAAATACATGACCTGTTTAATTGTTATTATTAAATAAACCGTAAATCACTTATAACACACACTGTGTATATCAATTACCTATAGCTATTTCCCTGTATTAAAATACTACTTTAGTTACAGTAACATTTGACTACAGTAATTTATCAGCTTAAAATTTCACACTTACCAAACAATGCTTAAGTCTAACATTCAGAAAGATCGCTTTCTCAAATCTGAAGTTCACATTTCACATCAGCGTGTTTTTTTCAAACAGTGTCCATTTAAACTGAAGACAGAGTGCATCCGAAAGTCCTTCGGCCTGTCATCGATTCCTAATCCGCGGCGGCTATTAAATACGCGCTGGGCTTATAGTTAATGTTTAACACCTGGTTATAACATTTCAGAATCGAAACACACGCTCGCAGAACTGAATATACCATCTATTATTATATAAACTGGCAATGGTGAAAAGTTAGAGAGAAAATATGGACTGTGAAACGTGACGCTTGTTCATGCCATTCTCTTTACACACCAGTTACGAATGACACACTCGTAACATCTGATAATACCCATGCTGATTTTATATGAGTATACTGTGTACATACATTTAGTTACGCTGTTTTATATATAGAGCCATCAAAACTGTTATATTGCATGAAACAACTGTCAAGAGTCTACAATGTCCAGAAAAAGAAATTACTTTAAACTTAAAAGTATGAAGAAATAAAAAAAAAAAAATAGATATATATATAATTTTTGTATTTAAAATGTAATTTTACAAATTTAAGGATACAATACAAAATTTGCTAAAGAGAGGCATAATTTCTGACTTTTTAAAGGTAATTTTTAGCTAATTTTAATGTACATTTATTAAAACAAGTTACAAGTATAACATTTTTTATTTTACAAAAAAGTGGCTCCAGACAATTTGCAATCATTATTGCAATCAACAAAATTTTGAGAGAGAGATTGTGGATATCTCAA
>JAQMYJ010000023.1:40168453-40179328 GCA_030014305.1 Clarias laeviceps | reverse complement strand
ACTTTAAAGCACTTTTTGTAAGTCGCTCTGGATAAGAGCGTCTGCCAAATGCCTAAATGTAAATGTAAATGTAAAACAAAATACGTATAGAAAGAATATAATATGATTTATATTAATATGTGGTTGGTTTTGGATGTAATACAAGGGAGCACTCAGAAAAGGCCTGAGATTTCTACAACTATAACAAAATTCTACATTAAACCCCACACACACACACACACACCACAAACCCCTTTGGCAGCGCTTCACTGACCCCAGCTTGAGAAGCACTGCTTCAGAACATTCTTCAGCCAGATGGACGGTAATTCCTGCAAAAATCAGCCACATGTTTCCGCTCTGAACGCAGTATGTCCTCGAACAGAGCGCGAAAAATCGCTGTGCAAAATGGGTTAGGCATTGCGTAATCTAGAACCCAAACAAGATGAGTTACGGACGTGTCTGAGAGTGATGGATTACACACGGACCGATAAAGTTTAAACAAAAGGAAGAGCACGGAGTGAAGGAAGAAGAATTAAGAGAATAAACAGGAATGCGGGATGGCTGGATTGACCACTGCGGGAGAAAATTGGAGATTTAAGTTAAGCCTTTATTTGTCACGTACATTACATTACTGCTCAGTGAAATCCTTCTGTTCGCAACTCAGCTTAGGAAGCTTAGGAAACTGGGGTCAGAGCGCGGGGTCGGCCATGATACGGCGCTCCTAGAGCAGATAGGGTTAAGGGCCTGGCTCTAGGGCCCATCAATGCCAGCTTGGTGAAGCTCTGGATAGAACCACCGACCTTCTGAGCCTTAAGCGGCTGATGTATTACACTCAGTCACTCACTCATCGTCTACATCGTTTCATCCTGTGTACAGGCTCGTTGGGGGACTGGAGCCTATCCCAGGAGACTCAGGGTCCACCTTGGACGGTGTGTTAGTGCATTGTGGAGTATACACACACACACACACACAGTCATTCACACACTAAAGGCAGTTTGGGAGCGCCAATTAGAACCGCATGTCTTTGGACTGTGGAAGGAAACCGCAGTACCCAGAGGAAACCCACCAAGCACAGGGAGAACATGCAAACTCCATGCACACAGACCTGAGGCGGGAATCGAACCCAGACTCTGTAGGTGCAAGGCGACAATGCTAGCCACTAAGCCACCGTGTATTTATTTAATATTTACTCTCAAACAATTCGCAAAGCATTTTGAGTTGCTTTTCTGCTCACCGCAGATGTCAAGAGTGCTTATATGTACCGGGATGTGAATCTCATAACCTCAGCAAGTTTCTAAAATACCCGAAGCGACCAAGTGATGAATCTGTGACCGTTTTTAACTCCGAGATACTGAACAACCCGATACGGTCCGAGATAAATGCGTGATGATTTATGTGTGCAGTTTGCACAACATTAAACCTGAGGCTGTAAGCTTGTTAGCAACATTAGCCTCAGTCTTTAGCTCCTGTATGGAAACTCAACAAAAGCCTTAAAGCTGTAGCTGAGTGTGTGCTATAGGTTTAATTTAGCCCGGGGTTATCTACCGGAGCGAATGCAGGAGAAGAAGGCTCTGCTCTGTGTCTCTGGTCGCGGAAGCCTGATGACAGCTGGATCCGACTTTCCCTGCACGCATAGCCACACACACATATACACGTGCACGCTGAAGAGAGATACTGAGCATGAGGTTAAATATATAACATGGGTCCAATTAGCTAATAGGAGCTGCTTCTCCTTCTGGGCCAGTCGATTATCATTTAATATGACCCGCGTGTGTGTGCGTGTGTGTGTGTGTGTGTGTGTGTATTAGCGAGCCAGGGGGAGAGGAGAGATATAGACTTAGATCCTGCCTGCCAGCCACAGCCACGAGCCTTGTCATTACTCCATCGTCTGCACCATTAGCCACGGCACCATGGACCCCCAGAGACAACACACTGCTCAGATAAGAGTGTGAACAGCATGACACACACACACACACATACACACACACACATGATAATGATGAATGTAATACTTCCAGCAGGAAGGAAGTCAAATGAACCCCCCTCCACCCCCCCCCCCCCGCTGTTGTTAAGTACTTGTGTTACTCTTTCATTTGTTCAGTTTAGTCATCACCTATTTTTACACCATAAATCTACTTATCTTATGACACCTAGCGATCCGGGGAGGCTTCCTCTCGCACAAGGGCATGCTTTCAAACTTTCAAACAGCTCAGGGGGGGCTATCAGGAGAGCGCTGATACAATAACACGGGCAGCCTGGCTCACTGGGGCAGGACCTGACGATAGTCAACAGGCGAGGTTACATTAGGGTTCGAATAGCTAGTTGACTCCGCACTGCTGGCTAGAGGTAACAGAGGTAATGACCACAGCGACTGCTCAGACAGACGTGTAATGACAAAGCAGTGGGTGGAAATGATTGCAAGAAAAATATTCTCCGGTCTAAAAGTGGGTGTACTGGATTACAGGTACTACACAGAGCTAAATCGGGAGTCTGTTCAGTGTGTCATCTGGAGTTACGTAAGACTCTTTCAGATGATGGCAGATCTGACCCACTTCTGTAAGTAAGTGTGTGTGTGTGTTCGTGTGTGCTTGTGTGTGTGTGTGTTGGTTGATGTTATGCAAGGTGAGCTGTAGGAGGACATGAGTCACCCTGTTTCAAAACTATTGTGTGAGTCACCAGTGTCACCCCGTGTCCCAGTATTCACACCTGGAGCTCTGGAAGGAGGCTTTGCAGAATTCAAACCCACCCCCACCTCGCCCCCAACAAACAGCTCAAACCGGATCTAGACCATGTTAAACTGTACGGATACCACTCCAGAACGCGCCCATCCTGAACAACCCCAGATGCATATTAGGGGCTGATTCGCAATTCTAAGCAAAAAAACACCCCAAATGTCACTAAAAAAACTAATGAAAGTGTGTCAAAGGCAAACGAAAGTGTGCAGCAATAACCTGAACTGCACCAAGAACAATGCAAGCTGCACCAAAAGAAACTGCAACAGCATCAAAAACAAGCAAGAACATCTAAAACAAATAAAAATACACCATGGACAAACTAAACTGCACCAAGATTAACAATAACCCAAACTGCACTGGGATCAGCCCAACAAACACCAAGACCAACCAAAACTGCACCAACAATAAGCCAAACAACAACTGCACTAAAGACCCAGACCCAGTTTGCACCTAAACAACCCATAGTGCACCAAACAACATAAACTGCACAGAATACGCAAACTGCACTAAAACAACACAAACTGCATAAGAACTACCAACTGCACCTAAAATTGACCTAAAATACATCAAAAAACTAAAATCCACCAAAACAAGCCAAACTGCACAGAAAACTCAAACTGCACTAAAACTGACCCAATTTACACCAAAACAACCCATTCTGCACCCAATCAACCTAAACTGCACTAAACTAAACAAACATAATCAACCACAACCGCATCAACCACAACCGCATCAACCACAGCCCAACCAGTATCAACACCAACTTAGACTGCACTTAGACTGAACAACCCCAGTACAGATAACATCAAAAATCAACCGCACCACACTGAACAGTAAGATGACAGCAATAATCCAAACTAAAATCCCAAACTGCACCAAAAACAACTCACGCTGAAGCAACCATAAGCCAAACTGTAAACCAAAACCAACGCAAACTGCATTAAAAATGCAACCTAGGATAAGAGCAGTAACAATAAGAGCAACAGTAAGAATTTATAAGCCTTTTCTACTGGCTCACAATATGGCATGACGCAAAGGATACTAATTAAATTAAAATACATTAATTAAAAGTGTTAATATTAGTGTATTTAACCCTAAAGCTCTTGTACTGTTTGCAGAGATGTTAAATAGTGTGAAGGAAATGAACCTTTATATAAAAATGTTACACCCTTGCATCAAACATCAGAACCCGCTGACACTAACTCATGTGAAGAATCCCAACCCTGAGCATGTTTAACAGATGTCTGGTCCAGACTTATCTATCCGGTACTCAGAGCCGATGAACACTTAAACCAAAGTGTAAACCTGAACCGAAACACAATCCGAATCCCGATTCTTTCTAAATGATTCTCGCCGTCCATTGTTTTCCATAAACAAATTGAAAGCACCCATTCATTTAATCGCTAATATGGTGAGGAGTTTTCGGCACGCCTGCTCGGTGTTACGTTACAGAAAGGTGATCCCAAGTGTGAGAGAAGGACAAGCTGTTAGAGGTCCTGTAAAGCCCTCGTAAAGATAAGCTTATCTGTCACCACCAGAAATGCTGAATTTGTTAAGGAACAATCGTATCAACCGGAAGGTTCAGGGAAGGACACGTCGTCGACAGTATCTGGAATACGTTACACACTGAAAATATCACTCTCACTCTACATCGCTTATCCTGTACAGGGAGGCATACCACCTACCCCGGGGCACTCAGGTCATGAAGTACACCCTGGACGGGGTTCCATTCCATGCACACACTCCGGAGAATGCCAGTTAGCCTAATCTGCATGTCTTTGGACTAATGGAGGAAACCAGAGCACCTAGAGGAAACCCACCAAGCACTGAGAGAACATGCGAACTCCATACACAGACACCCTCAACTCTGTGGTGCTACCCGCTACGCCACCATGACACCCTGATAATCTTTTCATCAGTAATTTGTAATTCTTAGAAGGTACTAATATTAATACATTAGCGTTTTTTATAGTTACAGCTCATTCATAACGGGCTTAATTCTATATATCGCTAAATTATTCAACATTTGTGGAAGGAGTCTCCAGTGTCAAAGCTGGCAGTCAGTGATAATGCTTTTGTGACTTCTTGGTAGTTTCCTTTTATCGGTTCATTTTGTAAATCTGTACATTCGCACATTCCATTCTAGTTTTTTTTTTTTGGAATTTTTTATTTTCTTGGAAATTCTTTACTTTAATTGTATTCTTCTAGTGTAATTTTCCTTTTGTTGTAGTGTTCATCTTTCTATTTAATTCTATCTTTCCATTTGAGGTCACGGACAGTCGTATAAGCATTTCACTTGATATATAAGCACCTACAGTATGTATTTAAGAGTAAAGGAATGAAACTCTTTCATGACAGTACCTAGATAGGAGTTAAAAGTGTCCCTGGAAGCCCGGGGAATGACAACATGGGCAAGTGAGAGTGCTGACATCAGTGCATTATGGGAAATTATTTCTGTCATTTATCAAACAGCCGCCAGAGGTAGAAGCCTTGGCACCAATGGACCTGTTTTCAACTGTCAACAAGGCAACAAAATGTTGCCTGCCTGTGGTCACCCAGCGTGTGGGTCATGGCCAAGCCTGGGGGTCATGTGACCCAGAGGAAACACAGGGGCAGCATATCAGGCATCGCTGGCCATTAACGTCGATGCGGGGTCTGAAATCTAAAATTACAAACAGTTACTTGTAAAATTATATATTAACCCCCACCCCCCCACCCCCGTGCCTTCGAGAACACCTGCTGGCTCACGAATTCAGTGGTGGCACTTGGGAAAATTTATGAAGCGGACACCTGGCAGAGAGTCGTAGAAGACTCCGAGAGGCAATTGACTGGCAAGTTCAATTTCAGCAAGAACTTGCTGAAATGTCTCTTTATGGGAGGTAAAAATGGGTCAAGCATGGTGAGAGGGTGTCATTTTTGTAGCATAAATAACTCACGTAAATCATCTTCGGCTTGAGACGTGTCAGGAGCTGAGAGACGAGCGAATCGACTGTACCAACTTGTGAATTTGTGGCCTGGTACGATACACTTCTTTCACTAACAGCCAAACTATAAACGCCAGTGACAGCAACAGGTGAGGACAGAACATAAATCATCCTTGAAACAGCATGTAATTTTGTTGGTGTCAGCTAAACACTGAAAAAAAAAGTGGAATTGAATGTTTTCATTCAATCAATCATTGGCATCTCTCCATTTCACCATGTGCTCCATGTGTCTATGATCCCCATTGTAATCTTGTCCGTGTTTTTTTGGGTTGAGTAGCAGGCAGACTGCACCGCTGACAGCAAGTCGTTTTCTCCACATGCACTTCCTTGGCGTCAGCGGAATGTGCTCGAGAACCCCTCCCTAAGGGAACAGATTTTGATATCATCTTGAGAGACAGGTTTGTGGCCGTGGCTTGTGCTAACAAAGTGACATTTACAAGGCCAGGGATGAGTCCAAGCATAGACGTTTTAAACCAGTGAGTTAATATGGGAAAGGTTTGGCTTAAGACTTCACAGGATGTGCATCTTGTTCTGTAATATTTGGGGTAAAAGGCTGACAGTGAAAGTACTTAATTTTGCTGGCTAGCCCACAGTGTTCTAGACCGTACACTGATTAGTCAAAACACTAACACCGTTGTCTGGTGAACTGAACATCATTGATTACTAATTATACACAAGTAAGCTGGTGTTTACGGGCATCCATGTCTGTAGGGACCAACGGCCAGTTTGATCTGATCCCACAGAAAATCAATCCAGCACAAATTGGCAAAAAAGTCAATGCTGGCCATGATAGAAAGGGACCAGTACAGCCAATGCACCACACATGGGGCTCAGTAGGCAAAGAGCCCGAGACCGCTGACCCTGCCTCCCCAGAACCCAATCTACCTGAGCACTCTTTGAATGCACAGGACAAAGTCCAAGTCCAATCCATGGATGCCCCACTCCGCAACCCAAAGCATCCAAAGTATCCACTGCCAGAGGCTCTGCGGAGCCAAGCTCCGAGAGACCAGAGCCACCCCAGTGGCACAAGGAGAATCCATTGTATACTGTATGTCCAACCTGTCTAGCTCTATATAAGTATCAGTAAACATGGTTAATCTGATTATTTTTGGCTCTGCATCTTCCTGCACACTCTTTTCTTTTTCCAACCCATGCTCACTGAGCAATTAATTGTAGGATTTGTTTTTTATATTGGACAGGTTTGTTCAAGCAATTTTCAATCATTGACAGAGATGAAACACGTTGCTTCCTCAGACAGAGTGATGACATGATTACGTCTTCAAATAGCGTCAAGGTTTCTTTGTCCAAGAGAGAAATCAGACTCTCACTCACTCATTGTCTATACTGCTTTATCCTGTATTCAGGGTCACGGGCCTGGAGCCTATCCCAGGAGACTTAAGGCATGAGGCGGGGTACACCCTGGATAGGGTGCCAATCCATCGCAGGGACACACACATACACACACTTACACACTACGGCCAATTTTGGCAGTTGGCCTAATCTGCACGTCTTTGGACTGTGGGAGGAAACCGGAGTACCCGGAGGAAACCCAACAAGCATGGGGAGAACATGCAAACTACGTGCATTCAGAGACTTAAATCAAACTCGAACACTGGAGGTGCAAGCCACTAAGACACCATGCTGCCTCCATACTTCTCCATATGTAGCTAGATTTGTAGAATCTTGAAAGTCTTTGATGTCAAGTACTTCAGCACAACTTCCTGAGAAGGAATTACATCTACATACAGAATCCAATCAGGATTCTGAATTCAGAGACTTAAATCAAACTCGAACACTGGAGGTGCAAGCCACTAAGACACCATGCTGCCTCCATACTTCTCCATATGTAGCTAGATTTGTAGAATCTTGAAAGTCTTTGATGTCAAGTACTTCAGCACAACTTCCTGAGAAGGAATTACATCTACATACAGAATCCAATCAGCACAACACAACACAATTTTATGGAAAAGAAACTGGTTTCTGTGCTGTGTGTGTTGAACTGGTTATCTAATTTGGCGCTCTCTTCGAAAAACATTCATAACACTGACAATCTGAAGGTTTTTTTTTTTTTGCACTCATCCTAACCACCACTAATACCCCTCCACATGCTGCCATTGCTTCAGACACCTTTTGTCATTTACGACTCTCTCTTTAGAAGAATCTGTAGAGGAGTTACATGCTTGGCCCATCCAATAATTGTCCTGTATGGCCAGGAGGTAAGAACTTCTTTCTAGGGAATGGGAATGGTGATGAGAAAGTAATAAATAATGGCACAAGACAGGACACATATGGGGACATCCAGCATTTGAAGTACAGGGTTTATGTCCAGGCATAAACCGCCAGAGGTTTCAGCAAGGTCAGAAGAACCACTTGTCCAAACAGCATCCAGCCAGTCCTGAGAGAGCAACAAACGGAAACTTCTATACACTCCTGAGAGCTGTAACCTTTATGCTACGACTAGTATGAGAAACTTTTGCAGAAATGTCATTTCTAACTCCAATTCATAGCATTTACCGGTTTCTCAACAAGACGCTCATTTCAATTTCCAAGACGCTCAATTTCAATTTTCCTAAATCAGATAATTATCTCTGTCATGTATGTGGTAGTAAAGTGAGTCACATTATTGCTCTGAGCACTGCTTATCTCAGAGAATCTGAATACAGCATAAAAGAGGTATAAAAAACAGACCGAACGACACACACACAAAAGCTGAGCTGGAATTTTGTTGTTTATATGAGGATGATGTAGAGTGAACAGTTTTACAGCAACAATTGAGCACAGAAGGGAAGTTGGACTCAATCTGAACACCGTGCTAAAAAAGTGAGCGAGTGAGTAATCGCTCTAAAATAGAAAACGATGCTTTGACGGAGGGATTAACAGAGGAATTACAGCGGCCTACTGAAGCCAGTGTCCCTCTCGTAGCACGTCCAGTGAGACACGTTTCATTAACGTCAAAGCAGGAACGTCTTCGCGAGATCCAATCAGGACATGCGATGTGACAAAAAAGAAATGACTCAAACGCTAATCAGAGACAAAAGCTATTGCGTGCTTGCGTTAACATGACTCCAGTGTGTCGTCGTTTTTTTCCTTGAGCGCACCAAGAAAGACAAACTGGCAGTGACATCACAGGATTACACACTACAAATGTGAATGGCACAATAAATGCTCAGCTGGTCCGAGCATTATCCAGAGCATGTGTAGCGTCGCTGAGAGCTTTTTTTTTCCTGCCACCAAAACTTTGAAGTGAGTAGAAACCTTCATGAGCTCAGCTGTCCGCTCAGTCTCAGAGCTTCAATAAAAATATCAAACCGAGTTCTAAGGCAAAATGAGACGATGTGGAGTAAGAAGGGGTGTGATGTCAGAGACGTGTGTGTGTGTGTTACCGGGTGCAATGCAGAATCCATGTACTAAAAATAACCAGGTGATACCATGACACCGTTTCTTTTCACGTATTGGCAAGACAGATGACAGATCACGCACAGACGTAATGAAGTTGTAGTCACTTTTCAGGTTTTTTTAACTTATTTATTTTCATCCATCCTGATAAGAATTGTTACTATAGAAACCACATACAGATACAGGAAGTAACCAGCACCCTGCCGTGTTCTGCACAGGAACAGACCCCTTTAATTTTAGAGATTACCCAGACACCTTTGGACCGGCTGCCATGTGTGTGTTCTTGATAGTGTAGCCTCATCCACGGCTGCTGCTTTCGTACAGCTTATCACACATAATATAATCCGCTTCACGCCATGCACAAGCCCCGGACGAGGTAATTAAGACTTAGCTCACGTTTCTGGTTTCGTTTTACGTCCATCCGAGCTGTCACGCTGCTCGAAACGGGACACGGACATCAGCTGATTCGCGCAATTAATTAGAGAGAAAAGGAGCTGGACCAACAGGGACTCAACATCTCTGCACGTCCTCTGGCTTCAACAGGGTCTCGTTAACTCTCACATAGGACGCCAGTTCATTGATCACGTATAAGAGACGTGCTCGGGACAAACGCAAAGCTGTATGAAGCACTTTCGCAAAATTTGGCGGAGACAGAGTTGATTCAAGTTATACCGACTTTTTGGAAGCCTTCAAATTAAGCAGAGTTATTCTGAGTTCAGCTTTGACACCTTTAAATACCTAATAAACTTTTAAGTAATGATCCGTACCACCCAGTTATTTTTATAAAAAATTCTATTAATGATTTTCGCAGCACAAGACACATCTTGTCTGAGTTTTTTTTTTTTTTTTTTTGGTGCTTGGGCCCTTAGATATAAAAACTTTGATTTTGTGGGTTGTAATCTTTTTTTTTTTTTAACTTCACAAACCTCATCTTTAATGTAAATCCCCATTTGAACAATATTTTTAGCAAGTGTTAGTATCAGATTCAGCTTAAAGAGGCACAGATATGTGCTGGCAACACAGCATAGGTCAATGTCAATTAAAATGTGGCTTAGTGGTTAGCACCGTCGCTTTGCACCTCCAGTATCCCGGTTTGATTCCCACCTCGGGTCTGTGTGCATGGAGTTTGCATGTTCTCCCCATGCTTGGTGAGTTTTCCTCCGGGTTCCCTCTTCCAAAGACATGCAGACATACAAATTAGACTTATTGATGTTCTCAAATTTCCCGTAGTGTGAGTGTGAATGTTGACCGGAAGTCCTACAATAGTTGTAAAAATGGGTTTAAAGACTAAGGTCACCATTGGCCTCCATGGTCCCTAGTTGGACTACAGAGGTTCCTGGATGGATGGATATGTACAGTATGTGCCTATATAGAAGCCTTGCTGGTGTGTGTTAACGGGGAGGCGTCAAACATCTAACTGTGTATTTGGGTTTTCGGATATGTCAGGTAAAGTTATCATCGCTTTATAATGTGTAAATTTGACCGCTACCGGAATCTGGGAATGACGTCACAAAAATGTACAGTAGAACTTTCGAAATAAACATATTATTATTATTATTATTATTATTTTGGTCACTGGAACAACCAAAAACAACCAGAAAAACATGTGATCATGTGTATCTGTGTATTTCTTTGCCTATGTGTCCCATTTAAAAACATTTTTGGGTAAAATTTAGTTAATCATATTGCCTATTTTGTGCTATCTATATATATATATATATACACTACTGTTCAAAAGTTTTAGAACACTTTCTAACTCCATGATGGTTCCTGATTTTTAT
>JAQMYJ010000023.1:40138732-40166712 GCA_030014305.1 Clarias laeviceps | reverse complement strand
CTGGAATGCAAAGCAGTGAGACAGGAAGGGGGAATTATTTACACTTCACTTATCCCCCCCCCCCCCCCCCGAGACGTTCTAAAAGAAAAAAAAGTTTGAAACTGAGACTTTAACTCGATGTAGCAGGAATCGAATCAAAATCAAATCAAAACGTATTAAAATGAAGTGTTAAGAAAGTGTAGTAGTATTGTGTAAGTAATTTGCACCAGTATACCAGGTCTAAAACAAAAAAGTGTGTCGTACTGAAAATACATAAAAATGCATCAAATAAAAGGCAGCAAATAATCAAAGCCACAATAATAAAAGCCAAAGAGGAAAAATGAGTTTTTAACAATCGCTTAAACGTTTCCAAATTAGGATACGATCTTATATTAAAAGGTAAACTGTTGTACGATCTCCAGCAGAACCTCAATCACGTCTGATCATCTAAGGCAGGGCTGCAAGGAACGATAATAAAATGATATTATTCACATCACAGAGCTGCACAGCTGGAGAGAACGACGCTCGGGAGAAATCGAAGAAATACAAGAGGAAGAAGACGGAAACTGAAAGACTCTTTTGGAACTGCTGCTGGAAAAACAATATGATTCATTTGGTTGAATGTTTCAAAATCTTTTTCATTTAATTAGATTAAGTTCTGAAAACCTGACGTCTCACCCAAATCCATCACAGGACAGTGACGCAGCTGGTTAAAGATCAACTTACACACCACCCAGTCAGAGTGTCCCTTTCTTTTCTGCTCGTCTCAAGAGTCTGGTGTAATTCAGTAGCTTTCCAAGCCGAGTATAAACTACGATAGGAATGTTTGGAGTCCCTGGTGTACGTATGCTTTATTTTATGGAGCTGAATCAGACTTACTGCCACAAAACCAAATACAATACAGTTAAAGAAGGAAAACTGTATCCTGGTAAGCGTATAAATAAAAGATCTAGATGGTTCTAAGCTCCGTCAGTCAACGGAACGTTTAATAACAAACTTTTATCAAATCAGTAAGCATCTTCCTTGGTTATGTTTTTAAATAGGGTTTAAAATCACACAAAAGTCCCGTTTTTTTGTCAACAACCAGCCAGCATTAAGTCTTAAATCTATATATCATTAAGTCTTAATATCTAATCAGATAACATCAACACTAAAACTGAGTCAAATTCAATGGTGTAAATGCAAAAAGTAATTAATTAAAAACAGATTGAACATGGAACTAGTTATCAGGGATGGAAGGTATTTCTCCCGTCTTTTTATATTCTCTGCTCGGAAATACTGTACTTTCTACTTTTTCCTACTTTCTGATTTCATTCACTCATCTTCAGTAGTAAGCACTCAGGATCAGGATCGGGATCAGGATGGATCTTAAGTCTATAGCAAGAACACAAGCGTGAGGCAGAAACACACCTGGGACAGGACACCAGGGCATCACACTTAAGCCCCGATTAACCAAGAAGCACATTTTTTGGGGAATACGGGAGAAAATCGGAGAACCAGGAGCAGAAGGAGAACATGTGAGAAAGAGAAACCCGAGCTCGGGGTGAAAGTGGGTGACTGTGGAGCTGTGAAGCACTTACAGATAAAAGATCTAGATCTTAAGTTTCTTGGCTGTTGTTTTTTGTTTTAATTAAGAAACACATTACAAAGGTTACACAATTTTATTAAAATCTACACCAATTGGGAAAGTTAATTATGACATCAGTGATCACTGCCTCTAAATACCTAATATAGTAAAATATCAGAACTGCTCTCTGAAATGAATCATTTCCCTGTAAATGTTCAGGCTGCAATTAAAGAAAATGAAAACCATGCAATGTAGAATATGAACTACAGAATAAATTCTAAGCCTGTTGCTCTGGCTTTTCTGCTAAAATCACTCACAGCATGATGCAGTGCGAATTCACTTTTTGTGGGCTTTTTGTTGTTGGTTTTAATTCAATATTGCACTGTTAAACTAAAGTGGACTGAGGATTAACCCCAAATTTGTAATCTTTAAAAAAATAATAATAATAGTAATTCCGGTGGAGGGTAAATAAAGAAAAAATTCTCATCATATTGTATTTGCATTCCTACTAAAATTGATTCACCGGAAATTTAGTTTTCAGGGGTTTGTTGTTGTTTTCTTGTTGTTGTTTTTCAGTAAGTTTCCACTATATACATCCTACACTAGTTTTATAATTAAACAAACTTGCTAAATAATCTTCAGAAACAGATTCACATTGCACAAGCATGAAAGTGAACTTTCTAACATTGTCACATAAATACCATATCTATCTTTCACAAGAAAAAAAAAAAAAATCAAAGCTTGGAACAAGTGTGTCACATGTTTACACATCACCACACGTACGGACGAAGCCTTGATCGGTCCATCAGTGTCATCATTTCTAAAAATGTGGAATATAAGATAACAAATCAATAGATCAACTTTCCCATACCTCTGTAGGTGCTCGAATGAAGGTGTCGAGTCCACCGGGCCTGGTCCCTGCTTTTTACTTTGCCCATTCTCGAAAACGTTCTTCTCCCAAGCTTGTTTCATGCTAGAGAACCACTTTCCACCTGCAGAACAAGAACTCGGATAAGAAACCCTCAGCCGGAGAAGCTTCCCTATATGGTGACCGAGCGGACTGGGATTCCCGTCCCACTGAAGTCTGCTTCAGCTGCCTGCTCGCTGGGGCAAGTTTTTTTTTTTTTTTTTCTCTTTAACTTTAAAGAGGAGAGAAGAAAAGTCCAGCAGGTTGAAGCACAGGCTACACTCGTAAAACTTGGAACGCCGACTAAGAGGATATGACAGGAAGCAGGAGTTGAAAGTCGCTTGGCCAATTGGGAGTCCGGGATAGGATAAAGGGGGGGACTGATCCCCCTCTTCCAGCCCTCTTCATTACCCCTCCTCTCTCTTTCTCGCTCTCTCTCACAGCCTGGTCATGAGGAACACCAGACGTCCCACCACTGGACAAATTCCTCCGGGTCATTCACGTTTTTTCTTGCGTCCCTTTGAAGCAAAATCAAAAGACCACGAGTAGGTAGTTCAGATAAGTGTTTGATGAGTTTTCTGGGCCAAATGTGTGTGTGATGAGAAAAGTGGGACTAGATCACAGGGCCAACGTGACAAAGGCAGCTTACCTTAAATGATACTCCGAACTCCCTTGCTGCGCTAAAGCTCTGGCCCACGTTAGTAGTAGTAGTAGAAGTAGGCTTTTTATTGTCATTTCAACCAGATACTCTTGAGTACACAGTAAAGCGAAACATCGTTACTCCAGGACCAAGGTGCTACATACATGTAACATAAATTAACAAAAACTAAAAACCTGATTAGCTGACTCACTAAGACCACAAATGAACACCATAAATAAACTAAACTATATATTGGCAAATAAATTGGTAAAAGAGGTGCAAATAAACTGTCCATAAGGTGATAGATGAAAAAATATTTCTTGTTAAGTAGCAGCAAAGATAAAATAAAATAAAATAGCTCTTGTGCAAAAAACAGGTAATAAATATTGTGCAACCAAAGCAACTGCAGGTTGGTGTGTGAGGTTCCACTTTACTCCCAGTGTGTGCTGATAGCATAGCTTTTAATAACGCAACAATCACCTAATCAAGCGTTAGAATATCTAACTTAATATCTTAATATCAGATTAATTAATATCAGTTTGTGAATCTTTGTTCAAGGCAGATTAGAACAACATCTCTCTTCATGTTTCTTTGCACAAGAGCCAGACGGGTAAGGAACAAAGTCACAAAGTGACTCACAAAGTGTTTTTGGAAAAATACACTTTCAGATTTTGGCTATATATCAAGCTTAGGTTTCCTTAGTCCACAGTCCATGACAACAGCTGAATGAAACAATCCAGACAACAAACCCATTTGCTAAAGCTTCCGTTCGAGATTGTGGAACCAAAGAAGGAGCCAAATTCACTATCACTCACTACATCAACACGTCATCTGTTTAAATGATGGATGGTGAAAGTGAAAGAACATCCGATAAACTCCTCTGCTGACGAGGCGGGACAAGGGTGTGGCTCTTTGAATAAAATTCTTTCTGTGATTTCTGGCGCAATAGAAGAGAAAACACTGGTAACCTGCCATCGCTTCCGCCCATCGGTGCACCGACTGCTGGATAAAACGCAAACCAGAGGACGGTAACATGAACGGATGTTACAAATGTGTCTAACCAGGTGTTTAATAACTTCAAAGACACATGATATTACATTTTAAGAGGTGTTT
Organism: Clarias laeviceps; assembly: GCA_030014305.1. Lineage (NCBI taxonomy): Eukaryota > Metazoa > Chordata > Actinopteri > Siluriformes > Clariidae > Clarias > Clarias laeviceps. The sequence goes on along the minus strand of JAQMYJ010000023.1, from coordinate 40,162,506 downwards.
AAAATAAACCTGCTTTAAACTTTAAGCTGTGAGGCAGCACCTCTAGAGAAAATCTGGTAAAAGACATGACATCATTATGTAACACAACACACCTATCCAGATTTAAAACAAGAGGCTTTAAAACGGATTTAAAACAAGAGGCCTGAACTGGCACTTCCTCAGCCTCAGCTACATCATTCATCCATTCATCGTCTGTACCCCCAATTAGACCAACCTGAATGTCTTTGGACTGTGAGAGGAAACTGGAGCACCAGGAGGAAACCCTCGAAGCACAGGCAGAACATGCAAACTCAGAACCGAAGCGGAAATCGAACCCAGAACCTGGTGGCAACAGTGCCAACGTGCCGCCCAGCTACATCACTTTGTTTCTTAACAAGCTTGTATCAAATTAACAGCCTAAATTAAAGAACTGTGACCCTGACCAGGCAGGTACTAAGGATGAATAAATGAAAAATCTGCATTAATATAAATGACTGTGGCCTCTTGTTTGTGAAACCAGGAAGATCCCAAAAACTTTCCACTCAAGTCAGTCATTTTTTCCCAACCAGATGCTCTTTGAAGCTTATAACTTCATAAAAACCTTTGAACTTTATGAAAATAACCTCATCTATAGCGTAACTGTTCCTGCCTGAAACGACTACACCGTGTTGTTGTGCACTTTAACTTATTCCTTATCTTTTTGTGAAATAAAAGCCTAACCCACCTTATCAGTGTGATCTCTGTGAGCTCAGGCGTCTCACTTTCTCATTGAAGTCACGACGGAGCCCCATTCCTTAAGATCATTTTCCCTGGAATCTGTTCGAAGTGCAGCTGGGAATGTCATTCAGGCAGGGGGGAAAGAAAGGCTTCTGACAACTATGGGGACGTAACACACACCTGCTAGGCTGTTCAGTAGCCGAGCGACTGTTCTGAAAAACCTTGTGTGGGGATTTGAACACACACACACACACACACACACACACACACACACACACACATGGACATGACAGTTTTAAACATTTGTTTATTAGAACATAATTCCCCGAACCAATCTAATCTTGCTGTTTTATAATTTTAACATCATTACTCGTACATATTTTTTTGTTAACTTGCTGCACATGTACAATAGAACTCTGTGTGTTAAAAGCTTGTGCTGTTTGTTGCTTGATGTTCGATTTACATGACCCCCATAAAACAGCCTTAGAGCTCCCGCTTGTAAATGCCTTTGTTTTTTTTTTGTCACAGGTTGTCGCAGTGAGAGGTTTAACATTACAAATGGAAAAAAAAAAAGTTTCCAGTGACACAATGTACTACAGAATGTCACATATATTCAGTGCGTCCCATATACGAAGGAGAGTCAAAAAAGATCAACACTCCAGTTATATTAAAACTTCTTTTGTCGTATTAGAGCTTTGTGCTCCTGTCTCCCCAGTGTGAACGTCAAATGTTAGATCAGTTCGTTTGTAACTGCAGTGCGAGCAAAAATGGACGCCCCACTTTTGGTGACTTGCACGGAAGAAGAAGAGCAGAGTGGTGCAGTGATTTGTCTTCAGCGAAGACTTTGTGCGTATGGAGTATGAAGAAGTTCGTATGAATGGATAAAAAAGTTCAAGGAAGGTCAGACAAGTGTTTGCCATCAAGAGCCGGCGCCCGTCCACAACCACGTCCATGTCCATATGCTGATGACCTCCCTATAGTCCTGATCTCGCTCCATCAGACTTTCACACGTTTGGTCCTCTGAACGCCGCCTTACGAGGTTGAAGATACACTTCTGATGAAGAAGTTTTTTAATTAAAGAATTAAATAAAAAAATAAATAAATAAATAAATAAATTAAAATTAAAATTAAAATTAAAATTTAATTAAATTAAAATTAAAAATTAAATTAAGAAGTGAAGACACCGGTGCATTCGTGTCATAATTAAAAAAAAAAATTTTTATGAGTGGATACGAAAGCTTGTTGACAGATGGACAAAGTGTTTTGAAAGGCAAGGAGATTAAGTCGAAAAATTAATTTATGTGTTTGTCTTTTACAAAAGTGAATTCTACAGCCAGAGTGCGGATTATTTTTGACTCAACCTGGTATAATTAGTGTTAAGCGAAAACAAGAACGAAGGAGGAACTTCTGGCGGTTTTCTTCTCTTGTAGAAGCTCTTTTCTCAACATGTTAAAGCAGACAAGTGTGAATGCGAGCCAGAGTTAAACCTGAACTTCTGAAAAGATCTACGATGCACGAGACGATTTGCGATTCCCAGAGAATCGAGCGTCAAACGTGGTTGATACGTTACCTGGAAAATCACCCTCACACCCCTGCTGTAGTTAAAACAATATCGCCTGAATGTTCAGAAATTATCTCAGAGTTGTTGATCAATAACATGCAAATAATTTTTTCAAATTCAACTTTTTTTTTCCAAAGCAGTCATTAACGCCACCATCTAATCCACCTCTAAAACAAGTTCACCTCACACACACACACACCAGACCAGTTTAACGCGTCCTCCAGCACCAGGGACTTTCATTGATGAAGACGACTGCAATATGGCTCCTTGGCTTCACACCTCGAAAAGTGTTCGATCGTAACCCCGCTTCCATTCCAGCTAACACCTGGACACGCACCTCAACGGCCTTTACATCCAGGAAACAAGATGTGCTGAGGCCAGTCAAGAAGCTGAGGTGTGGAAGGTACCAAATATCTTTGTGTACGTGTTGAAAACCTGCACATGTCAGTGCTGTGGCTTGCTGGTAGGTTTTAGTCTGCCCCCTATTGGTGCACCATGGTACTGTAAAAGGGGCAGAATTCAAATCTTTGAAATGCATCACAATAAAATCACACAGTACAAATACTATACAATACAATACAAATGCACGTTGCACATTTTCTGTTATCCATTTTGTAGATTTGTGGCTAAACACTGTTGTCTTAGAAAAAATACTCAATTTCAATTTCAGAGTGATAACAGGACATTTGCTTCATCACAGGACATCATCAGGGATTCATTTCCGATAACAGCACACACTTACAGCCAAAACACAGTATTGTTGCTGATTTCATTTTTTCATGTTATACATATAATACAGAATATGTGTGTGTCAAAGAAGCTACTTCTTAAGTTTATGCAACATGGAAGTGACCAATCTTGCTTCCCGAAAAAATTTAAAGTTGACACTTTTTTCAGCATTACATCCAGTATACTGTCTCGCTTCAAACGATAATCATTTAAAATGCAAATTATTCATATTTATAAATTGGTGGAAGCTTCTAGAAGCATATGACCTGTAAAAGTTGTTGTTTAAATTTGTTTTTGGTAAAAGCTTAAAAAGCAAAAAAAAAAAAAATCTGTAGTGTCTGTAACCATGTCAAATTCATGTCGCAATATTTTAACGATTTTGCATTTTATAATAATAGACTTTTTCAGGTTTATGTCTTTTCATGTGAAATCTAAACCAGCCAAGTTTCATCTGAATGACAGTTGAAAGATTTGAATTCAAAAAAGTAACCGACGCTAAAACATAAAAGGGCATGAAATTGTACTTAGTAAATGTGTTTAATTTTATATGATAAAAATATAAATACGTATGCATGTTTACAAAAAAACAAAAAAGTTGAAGAATCGGGGATCAGGAGAAAAGAAGCATAAAGTATTATGACAATTGGTGTCACATGATCCAATCTGAAAATACACTCTTTAGCACTGATACCATGTTTTGGCTGATAAGCTTTTTATTCCTGGTGTAACATCATTAGGACACACGGTGAAGGACGACAGTGAGATTCCTGCGATGCTGTTTATCCCTCCACTCAAACACTTACCTTTAGCTATTGTGTCGTTTTGACTTTTTTATTTTTCCATCCATTTCGGTTTCATTGAATTTCTTATTCTGTTGTATCTGAATCAGAATCACTCAGAAACCGACTCGCTCTGGTCGAGACCTGACAATAAAAGAATAATAAGACACGACACTAGTAATACACATTTATATACTGTTGCTCACCATTAAGAGTCGACTTTTGGCTCCCAAATGACTCGCTGTGATTTATTTTTACCAGTGTTTCTCTCTTACGTCAGTTATTGTTATGACTGAATTGTTTCATTTAACCTTCACTGTCCTTTTCATTTACATTCAGTGTGTGTCTACAATAAAAGATACATAAACTAAACATGTACGTACATATAAAACGTTCAAAGAACATTCAAAGTCTCGTTTGCTAACGATTTTACTGTATCACACTGAACACACACGATGACAAAGTGATGTAGAGATTATTGTAGAAAGAGTAGGTTTTGATTTTGTATTTTATTTCATATTATACATTTGATGTTTTAAAATACTCATCCTGTCAGTCAGTGTGTTAGCTAAGCTTCCCTGACTAGCATGTCCGCGTGAACCTCAAACTTGTGCAATAATTTGACACAAATTTTTTTTTAGAAATTTTTTTTCCATTCATTTTAGGTTTTTCCGCTGTAAGATTTTGCTCCTAATTAAATATTAATAAACTGTAATTAAATATTCTCAATATAAAATATTTTTTATATATAAAATAAATAAGTTAAATAATGTTTAAGTCAATAACTACACATTCTGATCTTTATATAGGCTACTGTAGCTGATAATACAGTGTTTGTACAGAATAAAACTCCTTAGTCTATGCAACAATATGAAGTGGAAATATGATCAGAAAGCCAATTAATTTTAAACAACAGTACATTTCAGTGTTTTATTCCTGTTATAGCACAGCAAAACATTAAAGATTACAAATGTTTTATAAATAATTTTATCAAAATGAAATGCATCACCTCAACAATCTTTATCCATTCAGGGCTGCAGTTCTCTCTTTACATTCTCTCTATAAGCGGTCGTATGGAGGTATAACGGTGCCGAAATTCCTCAAAGCAAAAATAGCATGTTGAATTACATGGACTGAATAAAAACTTGTGGCAATGAAACCACATGAATTTCTCTGCAGTTAAATTTGATCTGAACGGAAAAAGTCCTTCCAGCATTTACAATGCGTGAATTTTTCAGCACTGCAATTCATTGTGGTTCTATGTTTTAAATTAAGATGTAATTCACGCATTTAAAAATTAAAGGCTAAATGCTAAACTAAATTGCTGTTCAATTGTTTAAAAAGTATTAAAAACACCATCTTCATTATTTTTCAACATCACAAAGTTGCAGTCTGTTCCACAGTGTACTTTAAATTGTGCTTCTAACTAACTGGCTGGGTTATCAGTCGAGCGGCAGAAGGAACGATGTCATGCGCTAAAAGTCCACATGAGCGCGATGGATTTCAAATAAATGCAAATGCAGTCAGCAACAAAATAGGATTTCTTTCCATTCAGATCAAATTGCAATGCAGAAAAAGTTTTTGCTTCGTTCATGTAAGTCGACATGCTGTTTCACTGTGAGTAATTTTGTCACTGTTACTCCTCCATACGGTCGTTTCCTCAGCACAAAATACTTAGCATATTATGTTACGCAGAAACTACCGGTGTAACCTTCTCAGTGCTGAACATGCTGGAATTCGCTAACTTTACCTCCGACTGTTTCCAACTGTTGATTAACGTCTTTGATACTAATACTGAAACCACCAACACCGATACCCATCTCATACTGCTTTCTTTAAACAACAGCAAAAAAACTAAACTGTACTTTTTTTTTTTTAAGTAGAACGTATTACATCATAAATGTTATAGATATGACACTTTGTAAAAGGTGTAAATGTTTTAAAAACCAATCATAACAAAAGGAATAGTATCAGATATCCCATCCAACATTTGTTGCTTTATTATTATATACAGTATATACAGAGTGTGTGTATATATATATATATATAAATAAATAAAAGAAATGCTTACACACATCAGGAAAAGAAAAGTAGTATAATGTATATTATATTCATACTGTATATTATGATCACACTATTATTAAACATTATCATATATATATATCAATATATAACATATAGCAATACATTTAGTATTAAAATATTTATTAACATTTTTCTTTACCTGAAGTGTGTATACATTTTTTTGGCTGACTCTGTATATTACATATACTGTAGGTACACACACACTCACATATCTATATCTCTCTATATAAATATATATAAACACACACACACACGGTTTGCCACAAGTTTCCATACATAGGAAAAATTAATATTTTTATAAAAATTTTAAAATAAACGTTAAAAATATCAATTTTTTTCTTTTTTTTTGGTTTTTGTTTCAGAAACCCTAAAAAGATCTGTTTGACAAAAGAGCAACAATTTGAAGTGATACTGATGGCCGGTTCAGGAAGCAGTCACATGGTTGCCACAAAATTGAACAGAAAACGTGGAAGGAACAGTAAACATTTAGAGCATATTATATGAATAAATTGTTTCTAATAAAAAAATATTTCTTTTTCCTATGTATGGAAACCTGTATATATATATTATATAAATGTTTTATTTTTCTGAATTCTTACACTGTAAAGCACTTCATTATAAATGTACGCAAGATTCTCAATCAACAAAGTGTATATTATTATTATTATTATTATTAGTTGTTGTCACTAAACATGGTCCTGTATGAGAGTATAACATGATCCAGTGTATTTTAACTATATTTTATCACTTGCGCTCGAGGCTCAGAGGAGGGAGTTGTTTTTTGGTGATGACTCCTGAGGAATGCGGTCCTGGCACGTCGTGGTGAAGCGACTGTAGAGAGCGCATCTGTTCCCTCAGAGGGGCGGCTCGTTAAACTGCCAGTGTTTATTGACACCCTGAGACTGAGCGGAGAGAGCAACGGGCAAAGGCGCTCGGTGGGAGAGCCAGCAGTCACGGGGTCCACTTGGCACCTGTCGGACGACAAATTTACTCGTACAGGGAACGACTATAAAAAAAGTGGGCAGATTTACGCCCGGGCTGGTGACTGGGTGTCGGCCCGGTTTGGATGCAAGATCTTATAGTACATGTGTTTCTGTACATTACTCGCACAACGTTACACAACTTTCAATACGCACATGTAGACGAGTCAGAAAGCCCTGATCAGGAACCACATGGAGCGCAATAAAGCTACTGGACTGGGACAAAAAGTCACACACACACACTTCTCAGAAACTAAACCATCTTCGCTGACATTTGATCTTAAAGTATGAGATGTGTGTGTGAGCTCATCCTCCATTTTCTGTTTCTCCGCCCAACGGCTTGTGGTCGTCGCTTCCTTCTCAAAACCTGTGATGAGAAGCTTTATAGCACGAGGCCGTTATCATGATATTACATTTTAAGATCAGTTATTACTATTTATTATGGAGCTTATAATGACACCCAGTACAGCTGTGGACCATCGCGCACACACACACACACACACACACACACACACACACACGGAAGTGAGGCAAAAAAAATTTTTCTCTAAAAATAATAATAAAAAATACACACACACACACACACACACTAATTATATATATATATATATAAATAAAATTAATACATAAAAAAAATTAATTCAAATAAATATAAATAAGACAATCACATATATTTAGGCATCTTTATTTTTTGAGTAACAGCTGAGAACAAATAATAAAAAAAAGGAACTGATTAGATAAAAGAAGCTTGTTTGATCTAAAAAAAATAATAATCTAAGGAATGAAAAAAAAAAAAAAAAAAAAACAACCCTCAGGAACATGACTAACATTTAACAGCTGATTAGAAAATAAAAAAAAAAGTTAATGTGAACACGTCTGTTGTTTTCTTCTCTAACGTTACACCATCAAAAAAGAAAAACAAACGAAAAATCCATACACAATGTGAACATAAAGCACAACACTTTTCTGAATATAATAATCAAAAAGACAAACATGCTTTAAACATCAGTGTTTAACACAATCGAAAAAAAGTGTCTTTTTTTTTTAAAGACATTAAAAAAAAAGAAAACAACTCTAAATCAGACTTGACACACAGGATTGAAAGAAAACAAAAAGGAGGAGGAAGAGGAGGAGGAGGAGGAGGAGTCTCTGTAAGACTTAGCCGTGAGTGGTGTCGTCCTCCACGAAGTCCTTGGCCTGCTCGGCGGAGATCACGTCGATGTGACTCACCTTAATAAACACACGAAGGAAACAGAGTGAGAAATAAATAAATAAAATAAAACTCACCTCCTACACGCTGGAGTGTCGTGAGAGAGTTGGTGGGAAACCACTCGTCACCTTGTTTCTGAATTTCACTCCGTAGAACTTGTCTGCCGACTCCAGCAGCTCAGGTCTGAAGGTGGTGGTGATGAACTGTGCGTGTCCCGCCAACTCCACGATCATATCTAAAGCAGAGTGGGAGAAAAAAAAAAAGGATTCTGTTATGAATCGTGATTCTTTTATGTGGTGGATCACAAACCACAAAAGTTACGCGATCAAAAAAAAAAAAAAAAAAAAAAAATTCACACTCACGTCTCTGATCTGCCTTTTTCCTCCAAAATCTTGTGAGCAAATTAGTCTCAAACCCCCTCATTACACACCAGACTCAAAACACCGGCGGTGCTAATTAGTCGAAAATCACATGAAGCTCCGTTTTAGAAGCTACACACGCCCACGAGCTCGCAGTCGCTCCACCCGCGCGCTCTCGCTGTCGAGTTTCAAGACTTTGGAGGCGTTCGAGGCGCCGTTTCCTTATAATCCAACAGACGGTACGCTTTCTACTACTGACACGTTCTCATCACGTGTGACAGGAAGGAATTATTCACCAAGTGTGTTTAGAAATAATAATTATGGCAAAGGCCAGAGATACGCGATGCTCAGTTAAATCTTAAACTCTTGTACCTTGGATTGTGAGTAACTCGGCCCGCCAGCTGGTTTTGCAAAAATTTAACCGAGTGAGGTCTTGATAGTGTCACTCGTACAGTCAACATCTGTGTGTGTGTGTGTGTGTGTTTGTACGTACTGTTTACTATAACATTGTGACCACATGTGTCTGTGTGCACAAAGGATTATTTTTTGTTTGTTTTTGCGTGTCCAAGTGTAGTAACTGTTCAACGGTTTAAAAAGTCTGTAGCAGTGCGAGAGATGAGTCTGTTTAACAACAAGGCAAAAATCCTACAACGTGATTTCCTGGATTTTTTTTTTTTCTCTCTTATTTTGTCTCTCACAGTTGAGGTAAACCTATGATGAACATTACAGGCCTCTCTCATTTTTTAAGTGGGAGAACTTGCACAATTGGTGGCTGACTAAATACTTTTTTGCCCCAGTGTATATTTTCTATTAATTATTTTTCTATTAATATTTTTGGGTTGTGGAATGAAATCATCTGACTTCATTATTTCTTATGAAAGGGGAAATTCCCTTTGATGTACAAAGCACACTTCTGGAACGAATTATGATCACAATCGAAATACAAGGTTCCACTGTATCTAAAGTTAGTTTGTGGTGTTTAAACGAAGCGCTTGGTTTCTTCTAACCATGTTAAAAGGACCGACCTGCTTTTGATTAATCATGGTTTAAAATTGTAACACAATCGGGGGGGGAAAATGTAAAATATACAACCGTGATACTTATAGAATCACAATATTAATTAAATCAGCACTGAGGTATAGTGATAATACAGTATAGTGATAATACAGTATAGTCATGTGACTGAGGTGATTCCCATCACTAATATACAGTACAGAGAGTGTAAAGAGACCTCGGTACTAACATTTTTTGTTTGTACATCAAAATACATCGCAAAAATGCTCCCTGAATTAAAAACCATCATGAAGAGATGATGATGATTACACCCCCTCCCCCTCCCCTCTCCACTCGAGTCTCACCTGACACGGCCTTCCTGTGCTGCGCGTCCAGCGCCTGGTCGATCTCATCAAACAGGTAGAAGGGGGCGGGGTCGCACTTCTGAATGGCGAAGATGAGCGCGAGCGCCACCAGAGACTTCTGTCCTCCAGAGAGCTGCTGCATCTCCCTCATCTCTCCCTGCTTCCCCGTGAAGGACACCTGAGACAGGAGACGGAGGGACAGTGTGATTTACTTACACCACCATCGACATCACTACTGAACATCCGACGGAGACGCTCTTACTCTGATCCCGACTCCGGTGAACTGGTCCACGCTGGGAACGCTGCTCTGGGAGGCGGAGCCCCTCTCGCTGTCGGCTCCGCCCTCCCCCTCATCCTGAGACTGCCCCCCCTCTGCGTCTCCTTTCTTCATCACCAGAGTGGCTTTGCCTCCGGGAACTAACTTCTGGAAAACCTCGCTGAAGTTCTTCGACACCTAAAAAAAATAAAATAAAAACATAAATAAATAAATAAACCCCGCTCACTAACACGTGACATTAAACTGGACCGTAACCGCCTGTGTGTGTGCGTGTGTGTGTGTGTACTCGCCTGCTTGAACGTGAGCTGGATGGCCTCGTATTTCCGCAGCTCCAGGACGTTCATGAGCTCCATGATGGACTTGTAGCCTCTGTCCAGCTCGTCCTGCCTCTTGATCAGCTTCTCCTTCTGCTCTGAGAAGTTGACGAACTGGTCCAGGGCCTTCTTGTTCACGTGGCTGTACTTCTTCAGCTCCGTGTTGCACTGCTCCAGCTTGCGGAAGAGCTACGGGTGACGAGCGAGAGACGAACACGCCGTTAATTTGGATCCTAGTAACTGTGTGCGTTATTTATTTATTTTTTAAAACAATCATTATGGCAACAGTTGGAACGTTCGTTTATTTATTCATAATTAATTCTGACACCGAGTCCACAGATAATTACAAACTACAAAAGGAGGAAACCTGCTCAATAAGCCCTGCTAAGGTTCGCCTCAGGATTTATCGCCTTAAATACATTAAGGTAAACGGATGGACCATCTATTAGTTTCACACAGAGGGGGGGAAGAAAAAAAAAAAGGCAATTTTCTTTCAAATCTCTAGATTTGGCGTAATTTTTATAGTTTTTAGTAGATTTTATTTTTAAATTCTTCTCTATTGGCATTTTTTCTAAAGCACATTTAACACAACATTGTTGACCAAACTGCTGTACACGCAGACATAAAAACAGACATTAATAAGAAAATAAAATGAAAATATAGTTGCAAGCAAATGATGAGCGGGCCCAAGCACCAAGTGCATTTTAAAGTGGCAACATTTAACTCAAAATAAACAAGCTTCCACTTTGAGCAGGAATGCGAGGTCATTGTTCATTTTAACTTAAATAAAATTTTATATATAGACACATTATTATTTGGATAATTTGCTTCTTCTACTTAAGTAAAATAATTGTTATAGTCAGTCGTGACCCTCGAGCTGTCACAGCGTTGTATATTCTGAGTTAACATACTTCTGATAAGCGTTAGAGAAATAAATAACACGTAAATGAGGTGTGAGATCAGTCAGGAAGAAAGGAAAAAAAAAAAAAAAAACACTCATCTACTCCTGAGACCAAACACTCGTCGTGGACTATAGAACACTGTAGAAATGACCTCAGAGGTTCTCTCTCTCTCTCTCTCTCTCTCTCTCTCTCAGAAAAAGTTTCATTCAAAACCGTTCAAACTTCTTGTACGATGACGAGGAACTGGATCTTTAAACGGCACAAAAAGGAAAGAGGGCGGGGCTACATTAATAGACCGTTCATAAATAGTGTTTTAACACGCATTCGGACTGATATTTAAAGCCGCAAAGAGCACAAAAAAAAAAAAAAAAAAAAAAAAAGTCTGTCAGGATGCTCGGCGTCGCCCTCGTCACACTCTTCATACGGACACTTATATAATGAGAGAGGAGGATAGAGGAGGATTTAATGAGGGTCTGAGTCACCTCTGTGTAGGAGGGAGTGTGTGTGTGTGTGTGTGTGTGTGTGTGTGTGTGTGTGTGTGTGTGAGGGGGGGAGAGATGGGGAGAAGAGACTCTACACAGCAACCGGATGTGATGACGGACCACAGTGACGTGAGACATGACAGGGGGACGTGGAGACGTGTGAGAGGCGTCACCTGTTTGAGCGTTAGCGTCTGGTACTTCTCGAAGGCCTCCTGCGGCAGGGAGCCGAGCTCGCGGATCTTCTTCATGCACTCCTCCTTCTTCTTCAGGAGCATGCCCTGTCGGTTGGTCATCTTCTCCAGCTCCTTGGTGTCGTGGTTGATGGCCTCGTTCTGCTCCTTCTCGATGTTCTTCCAGCGCTCCATGCTTTTTATGTGGTCCTTGATCTCCACCTCGGTCTTATCGATCAGTGTGTCCAGGTCTGAGAGACAGAGAGAGAGAGAAAAAGGGATGATTTATACACCAGTTCCTCAAGTTTTGTATTGTTATAACAGCTGATGAATTTTTTATCTACACACTCACCCTCAGACCGGGCCATAGTGTCTTTGACGCGTTTATTGATACCGTCCAACTCGGACGTGGTGGCGGTGAGGACGGTTCCTCCTTCGGTCTCTCTCAGCTCGTTCAGCTCCTACAAAAACAAATATACCAACCACATCAGCAGGTCACCTCCTAATTCCGGTCAAGGAGCACATTGTTCGTAAGTCCGATTTGTTCTTAAGTCTTGTACGCCTTCGAGGCGGATATACAAATGCACAGCAAAACGATCCACTTGACTAAATCTCTGTCCCCCTTTCCCCACACTGCCATCATGTGGCCAAAAACCGTAACCGTGTCTAAGGAAATGAACCTCACACGTCAAATGTAACGGTGTTTGTCTCCGCGCCTTTAAATCGCGAGGGGAATCCTGGACACAATTTTGTCTCAGAGCTGTTTTCCACTGTACTCGACTGTGAACTCCTTTTTGTTGAGGATTTTCCTGAAATTAGGATTATTCACCATCAGGACAGCTTTACAGGACAGACATTTTCTATCATCGTGCTTCCGGACTGATTGATTGAAACCGGTGAGGCCGAGTTATTTCTCCCTCACGCGCGCACACATACTTCAGACATTTTATACATTCACTTACACACCGACATACAAATATTGTATATAATTGTTGATATTGGTATCTGGTGCACTGCAGTGTGTATTTCTTTGTACAATACACATGAGCTACGTAACTCGAATGTTCATAACTCGGGGACTACATGTACCGGTACGCATTCTTATGATTCATTTCTTGTTAGCATGTTAGCATGACCCACCTGTTCCACCTGGTCCAGGCGTTTGCGCAGGTTCTCGTTAAGATACGTCTCCACCCTGGTCATAATGCCCTCCAGTTTAATTCTCTCGTTCAGTAGCTGCCTGTTGTCCTACATTTTAGGGAAAGGGAAAAGAAAAAAAAAAAGAAAAAAAGATTGCGTTTGTATATGTACTGTACGACACAGAGCTTTGGGAAAGTCTGACCAGCAGGCATTAGAACCGTTAAGAGAATCTACAGCCTCCTCGTACCTGCTGCAGTTGTCTGATCTCGTCGTTGAGGTCGTCGACGCGGCGCTGGTCCTCCAGGCTGAGCTGAGAGAGGAGGTCGGTGCCGAGCTCGGCCTTCAGGGACTCACGTGTGCTCTCCATGGCGTGAAGACTGGCCTCCAGACTCTGAAGACTGCGTTGCTGTAGAGGACAGAAAGAGAAAGAGAAGGAGGGAGAGAGAGAGAGAGACTTGTGTGTGTTTCGATATTCCACTATCTTATCACCATGACAACTCACAGCGTGACGGTAAAACGTAAAGCTCATAACCGTTTCTGCTTTATTATAAGTTGTGACATCATTGATAATTAATATTCCAAATATATCCTCTAAGTATTAGGATTCATCCAATGATCAAAGACTTGTCTAACATCTTGTCCTGTGAGCGTTTTTACAAGACGAGCAAAATGTTTTAATAAATTTTAACTTGTTAAACAAGCGAGGTTTTGATAAACGAGTACTGTAGTACGTCTACGCTTTGTCTGCCGAGCGTCACGTGATCACAACTTTGCTAATGGTCTCTCGCCCTGTGGGATTGTGGATAATCGCCTCCCATGCTCAGTAATTTTTATTAATTATTTTTATACGAGTTGTGGAACGAATCGTCTGAGATTCCATCATTTCTTATGAGGGTAAATTCACTTGGACTGCGAGCGTGATTTATACACTCGTATATCAAAGGCTCGACTGTACACGACACTGATTCTACACAAACATTTTTTATATTAGAGTTGTATTTTCCCAAATCGTCATGAGCCACTTGTCCAGGATCGGCTTTAACATGTAGGACACGATCTGAACAAATCCGTCTTTAGAAACATCGAGCTCACATTCTCATGACCAGTGAAAGAACAGTTACACAACCATGGTTAAAAAAAAATAAATAAAAATCCAGGAAATAAATAAACAACCAGATACAGGATTGTTTCTGTAGCTATTAACGGCCCTCCGTGTAGCCGAGAGACGTGTGGGTGTGACGAGGGGGGCGGGGGAGACGAGACGCATTCTGATGCGGTGATGGACTTTATTTATTTAGGACTCATCTCGAGTCTCGATCATGTGATAAACACGCTGACGGAGCAGACACAGACGAAGCAGCATCTTTGTGCATTTTTCTGTTAATTTACCTTTGGCATGAAGGTTTTCTCCGACTGCTGCCTCTTCTCCTTCAGCATCTTCATCTCGGACAGGATGCTGTCTCGCGAGGCCTTGAACTTCCTCTGCTGCGTCTCGATCTGCTGCATCTGGTTCATCAGCTGATCGATCTCGTTGTTGATGCGTGCGCCGGAGTCAAGGCTTCATCCGTCACACACACGACTACTAATTTACAAGCTAAATAAATAAATAAATAATAAAGCTTCACCCATTATAGCGAGTCACGTCTATAAATACACACAGGCACAATTCATTTCACAGTTATAAGATTTCTGTATGGGTTTTTTTCTTTTAAGAGCAGACCGCGGGGCTACGTGGTCACGTCACACCACCATGAGGATGCTGAACGTGTTTCTAAAAATAGCGCAAACAAAGCAGAACGATCAACACAGAGAGACTGACAACAGAATATTTATTATTGAAGAAAAATAAATAAATAAATAAATTTTAAAAAGCCGAAGTATCTCCTGTGTGTGACTCACCGCTCGAGTCGAGGACCGTCTGTGTTGTGTTAGTTTTACACTCCCTCTCTCCATATCTATATCTATATCTATATATATATCTATATCTATATATATATAGATTGTTCTGCCTTTTCAAAACACCATGAGCCCGTTTTATGCAAACAATCCTCCATTGCACAAAACCGTTTCTCATTTAAAACTCAAATTGTTTCTTTTATTTAAATAAAAGCTGCACATAAGAGACGAAGAGGAACGTCACGTCACATCACGTACGACTCGCATGGAAGTTCGATGTTAATCTAGTTTTGGATTCCAGTCATTGTTTTGTCAGAATAAAGAGACTCTCAGCAAAAATAAAAAATAAAAAAAATAAAAATTTCACGAAGGTGGACGACGGAGTCTAAAACATACAACTGCATGAACAAAAAAACCCCAAACAATTAACTCTTTCCTTCTAATTCATTCCTTCCCCTACGTGACATTTCCTTTTCCATCTATGGGAGTTATATAAACACATATATGATGGCCGCAGTGTCTCTGTTCAAAGCTCCCGTCTCCCCCGGTCACCGCTGTGAACGTGTTACATCAGTTCACTTGTAACTGCAGTGCGAGGAAAAAATAAATAAAAACAACTTGTGTTTTTTTTTTTTCCACGAAAGACAAAAGAAGAAAGAGCACCATGTGGTGATTAATGTTTTTCTTCTTTCTGCGGTCTGAGGGTGTAACTGGTGCCAAAACAACATGTACAAGAGCGTTTGAACAAAATGTGGAGGGATACTCAGTGTTTTTTTTTTTTTTTTTTAAAGGGAATCATTACTGGTGACGAGACACGGATTCATCACTACGAGTCTGGAACGGAAACATCCTCAAATCACCTACAGAGGAAAAGTTCAAAAGTCAAACCATCAGCTGGAAAATTCATCATTACAGTTTTCTGGGAATCACAAGGGCCAGAAGTATTGGAACAGGTTCGACAATCGAAAGCGCTCGTTACAGTGAGACGTTTACTGAAGATCTGAAGACTAAACGCGGAGGACTGATATCCGAAAAAATCCGAGTCGCACGTGATGTTAAAGCGTCCTCGCTATAGTCCTGATCTCACTCTGTCTGACTTTCACCTGTTTCGTCTCCTGAAAGCAGAACTACGAGGACGAAGAGGTGAAGACAGCGGTGCATTCGTGGCCTCAAAGCTCAGACGTAAACATTATCCTTAAATAAGGGGATTCAAACGCTTGTCGACTGACAAAGTGTTTCAAAAATCAAGAAGACTATGTTGGAAAAAAAATTTAAAAAGTGTGTTGATGTGTTTGTCAGTTTTTTTTATTTTTATTTAAATAAACAATTCTACATTCCTTCCACTGAAAGGCACTTCGTGTTTTTAAATCTATTATCGAGAGAAGCAATAAGATTTATTTTTCTCTCTTGTTGCAATATCTTTCTACACCCCCCTCAATAAATAAATAAATAAACAAACAAACAAACAAACAAACAAACACACTTCCTCCAAGTTAACTGTAAAATGTGGGTGATGCAAACGAGCATATATGATGTAAGGCTGCTGAAATCTGATGAACTGAATTAGGCGTGTGTGTGTGTGTGTGTGTGTGTGTGTGTGTGTGTGTCGTACAGTAGTGGCGTCTTTTTAAAAAAATCGCCACCGATCATTTCTCATCTGTCTTTAGTTAACTCGTCTGAAAACGTTTCCCCGCTGTTGCACCATCATACACGCACGCTCGCGAGCCCTGCAGCAATGCATCATGGGAAGGATATGTTCGATGTTCCTGCGGAGGTTCTCGTTGAGTTTGGCCTCCAGCTCCGAGAGCTCCTCCTCCGCCTTGCGCATGTCCTTCTGGAGCTCCAGGCGAGACTTCCGGGTGTCGTAGTAGCCGCCGGTGAGAGCGCCGCGGTGACTCACCTGGTCTCCTACACACACACACACACACACAAGTTAATTTTTCATAATTTCAACGAAAGCCGTGGATTATTCTTCAATCCGACAGTAAGAACGTGAGGAGGAAATTAAACGTAGATGTTCAAGGCGCCGCACCCTCCAAAGTGATGCAGTCCATGGTGAAGGCTCGGGCCAGCTGTGTGGAGACCTCCATGCTGCGACAGATGAGCGTCTTCCCGAACACGTGCTTGAAGGCTTTATCAAAGTTCTGGCTGTAGCGCAGTTTGCTGATCATCGGTATGGCGTCCTGGGAAAAGGAACAATCGAGTGTTTATAAAGCTTTTACATTTCACCACAAATCGGCCCGGTGTTACAAAAAATAATAATAATAATGAAAAACATGATAAATTGTGCTCACGTTGGTCTCAGGGTAGGCGGTGTCCCGGACGTCCAGCTTGCTGAGGGGCAGGAAGGTGACCTCTCCGGGCAGGTTCATCTTGTTGAACTCCATCAGGATTTTCGTGCTCACCTCGTCAGTCTCTACGATGTGGTAGAACAACCTGACACACACACACACACACACACACACACACACACACACACACACACACACACACGACAGAATATCTAAAATATAAAGTTGATGCACCTGAGAACTTACTGACACCCTGTGAACGCCGAACAACTAAACACAGGTTAAAGCTCTAAAAATCGTATATTCTTGTCCCCGACTTACAAATGAGTTCTGTTTATAAGTCTGATTTGTTCATAAGTCAGACAGAGCGAGTTTTATACACCTTTGAGATGAATATACAATATAAAATCATACCGATCCACTTGACCAAATCTCTGTCCACTTTCCCCAAACTGGCATCATGTGGCCAAAAACCGTAACCGCGCCTAAGGAAATTAATCTCACGTGTCAGATGTAAAAGTGTTGTCTCTGCGCCTTTAAATCGCGAGGGGAATCCCGGAATTCCACAATTCTGTCCCAGAGCTGTTTTCCACTGTATTGGACTGTGAAGGATTTTCCGAAATTAGGATTAGGATTATTCTCCATCAGGACAGCTTTACAGGACAGACATTTTCTATCATCGTGCTCCCGGACTTTCACTTACACACTGAATATTTTGTATATAATTGTAAATATTGATATCTGATGCACTTCAGTGTCTATTTTTAGTACAATACATGTGAGGTACTTCCATAAATTAGGACCGCGGTCTTTCTGTATCTGTGGGAAGTTCGTAACTCGAATGTTTGTAAGTCGGGGAAATTATTTTATTTTTGTTAAACCCATTATTATTCCAGCTACCGCCCCTCATACAGCTCTAACAATCACGGTTACTGCTTTGTATCTCACCTGGTTCCCGCGGTCACCTCAACGCAGGTGTAAAAGGCGGGCTCACACTCGAAATTGTTCATGACGATGCCGTGGTACCCGTTGATGACGTGCTGGTTGATTCCTTTCCGGCGGAAATGTTCCAGAACCTTGTTGATGCTGTCGATGCCGTTCAGGATGGCCTGAGGGACAAAGCGAGACACGTTTATTTTTTTTGTTTTAGCATTGGGTATGTGACCAACATTAAACAACGGTGGCAATCTGATTGGACGAGAGGGATTCCAAGACGAGTGGTGATAACAGACGGACACAGCACTAGGAGGTTTAACTACATGTATATTGTTGTGCCTTCATGTCCCAGGTGTCCTAATAACCCATAGCTGCACTAACTGGGCTGAAGTTTGGTCTGTACGATTCGACATGCTGAGAAGAGAGAGAGAGAGAGAGAGAGAGAGACACAGAGAGCAGCCATTGACAAAAACATTCACAGAAAGCTGAGCAAAATTATTTATAATAAACAGATTATGATTCGTTTCTGTATTTAATTATAAATTGTGTTTTGTGGAACTGTAGTATAAAAGCGACGTCACACTCGAGGCCATGATGGCTGTGATACCGTCGTCAACTCAAGCCGTGTTATATCACAGCGGTACAGAACTCCCTCTCGTGTGGTGCTGTTTAATCATACACTGTCTCACGGGACGTATAAGGAAGATCTTTGTCTTTCAGCATCGTGTGGAAATTTAAAAGCTTTTTTAAAAAAAAAAAAAAAAAAAAAAAACTACAGATCTCAAATACTTATTAATGGTCAGGCAAGTTCTATAGATAGATAGATGTGTGTGTGAGTGAGACCTTTCCCGTTGCTGCACGCAGCAGCTGCTGTTTCTTCTCCAGGTCTTCTCTCTTGGCTGCCAGGGCCTGTTGCTCTGCATTCTCCTCTCTCCACAGGTAGCTACAGGAGCAACACACACACACACACACACACACACGTTTAATTATCATCACAACATCAGGGGAGGGTGAGAGTGGACACACACTATTTTCAACAGGTTACACCAACTTATTATTTCTTTAAACCAACACTAAACAAACATCACTGTGATTAACACGTGTATGTGATTTATTAATAAAATGGGGAGGTTAAAAAAATAAATAATATTCAATTCAGTGATGAATCACGTCTCGCCACAATGACTCCACAAATTAATAATAATAATAATAATAATAATAATTTAAAAAAAAAAAGGAAATATCTATATTATTAAATTTCGAATAGACATGAACCAGTCAATCACCCAGTGATTATTATTGGCTGGTTTTCAGTTTGATTGGCGAAACCGAAACACATTTTTACGGTGTTACGTTTGTTTTCTTTTTTTAAAACACTTTAAAAATCTTAAAATCCTCTGATCTGCCTTTTTCTCTAAACTCTGTGAGCGAATTAAACCCACTCATGACACACACTCACTCACACACGGTCACAAAACACCGCCAGCGCTAATTTTAATTAGTCAAAAATAGTGTGTTGTAACAAAAATCCGGGGGGAAAAAATTTAACATTGAATTTGGAAATGTATAAAATCGTGATGCTTAAAGATTTGCGATTTAAATCGAATCTGTGATGATGGTGTACGGCGAGGTGATTCTCGTCTCTGTGAAACCACATGAAATCCAGCGCTTGTGTATAATTATGGTAATTAACAAAGTTTGATTGTAGAACATATTACAACAGTAACTACTGATATCTTTGATGCTGTACTCGGGTCCGTCCACACCAATCTCATGATGTAGCGTAATTATTGCCAAATTGGATGAGCATGATTTAGTGCTATTTCACACCAACTTGTTTATAATAATCATTTATTCACGCTCATTTTATTCTTTGCTAAGTCTGACTGTGGTACTGCAGCATCACATCCCGTGTGTGTATCATGGTTTCACGACAGGTATAATAAGATGTACAACAACACGAGTGAGAGAGGATGGACAGGAGGAGGAAGAAGAGGAGGAGGAAGAACAGCGAGATCGGCGACTCCGAGGTATCAGCGCTCGGGTGAGTCACAGGCAGACTGGAGCCGTCAGAACAACACGGACTCGAGCGAGATGAAGGCTGGACTCGAGGTCAACTGCCACTGGGTGTTGTAGTCACACAGCTCTGGCAGTCCCTGTGTGTGTGTGTGTGTGTGTGTGTTAGTCATGAGGTGGTGAGGAGGTGGGGGCGGTGAAGACGATCACTCGCTCGCTGGCACTTACTTTCTCTCGCTCTGCAGCTCGTCCTTCCTGTTCTTCACCTCGTAATATTTCTTATCCAGCTCCTCCACGCGGGTCTTCACTTCGTTCAAGTCTTGGTCCAGTTTCTAGAGAGCAGAGCAAAAACACACACACACACACACACACACACACACACACACACACACACACACACGTCAGTGTCGATTCAATTAACATTTCGATTCTATAAATATCACGACTCGATGTTACATCATTCCCCCAACCCATTTGTTACAATTTTAATCCTTTAAAAAAAAAAAGATTAATGAGTAATTAAATGTCACCTGTTCCTTACAACATTTGCTTCCTCATTTAAAACCCAAACGCAGCATTTAAACACTACAAACTACCTTCATAGTTTAACATTTAACTGAGCAGCTCGTTTCTCCGTCATCCACCATCGTTATTATTTCTAAACAAATAATTCACTCCTACTGTATCACACAGGATGAGGATGTGTAAATAGTTCAGAATGCGCCACCTGTAGGATCATAATGAAATGACGACGTTTTCTTAACCGCCTCAAAAGCTGACAAAGTCTCAAAACTCAACGTAGATCGAGTGGCTGAGAGCGACTGATTAGCGCTGGCGGTGTTTTGTGAGACTGATGTAAGTGCGTGTGTGTGTGTAACGAGTGGGTTTGAGACTAATTCGCTCACAGAATTTGGAGGAAAAGGCAGATCGGAGACTTTTAACACAAGTTATTTATTTTTTTATTTTTTTTTTAAACGGTGTTTCTGTTGAGCCGCTCGAAAGTTTCTGGGACAGAATCGTTTATACTTGAGGCTGATCACCGGCGACGGCAAATCAAACTGAAAACCAGACGATTCTCATCACCGGCCGATCGTCCGATTCGTCTGTTATAATGTAAAGTTAGTTATAAAAAAAAAAATTATAATAAATGATTTAGGAGTCAGTGAGGACATGCGTTAATCATAGAACAACAGTCTGAACATGACCCGTACATTATACTGCTCCAGGTTCTTCTCCTTGTTGGCCTCTGTGTCCTCCAGGTCCTTGTTGATGGCGGCGATTTGCCGTTTCTTGTCGTTAATGGCCTGGTCGAGAGACTTGAGCTCCTTTTTGATCCACTTGTCTCGGTCCTCTTTGGAGGTGAACTGGCTGCCTCGGCCCTGCTTGGCGTACAGGTCCGTGCGCTCCTGAGTGGCCTGGGCGAGTCTGAGAGCGAGAACAGACGGGAAACAGACGGGTTAGTGCAGTTTCACGGAGTAATTCTTACCTTCATGTCCTTTCAGAGGTGCAGGCAGATTTTTTTTTATTATTATTATTTTTTTATTATCACTTAAATCAGCCAAGACATGGGGAAAAAAAAAATTTATAAATAAAATTTTATTCCACATTTTATTACAAGACTAGATTTCTTATAAAGGCACAAAATCACGGCCACCTTGTTAAACCTACGTCCTGTTTGTCCCTGAAGAAGATTCACTACTCCAAACAGGTATAACGATCTGAGTTCCCGAGTTTTTTTTTTTTTCCATATAAACAAATAGTTTAATCTCTTTCTTATTGTATTGGTTGGTTTTTCATCATGCATGTTTTTTTTTTTTTTTTGCACACAGACTTCCAGCTCCATGTTTTTGTTTCTTTAAATACACCTAATGTCTAGCCGTCCTTAGACACCTAAGGCTGGCTCGAGTTAGGTGGGGTGTAACAGGGATTTATAAGGGATTAACAAATATAGGGTGTACAAACACACACGTTTAATGTTTCTGTTAAATAAATGAATAGTTACGGTTGAATAGATTTTCATGTTGAAATGAAACCTCAGAGAGACCGTTTTGTTCCCGTTCTCACCTTCACCTCTCTGTCACGTCATGTTACAGAGAGACCACTAAGCGTAAACTTGCCCGTCCTGAAGAGCAGCCTGACTGGTACAACAAGACTCTTACAGCCAAGACTCCTTCAGTGTCAAAACAGACGTCACTCACCTATAAACCAGCATCGCGTCAACAACAACAACTTCACATTTCACTTTTTATTTTTATCCCCTGGACAATATTTTGTTTATACTATCTGTACTTCCTGTTAATTGAGTGACTTGATGTTGCAGTATGGTGAAGGAAAGTAAACTGTAAATGAATGAATGAATAAATACACACAGACAGACAGACACCGTCTGCGCCCACAAACGGAAACACTTATCTGTCAGAATTTATTTTTTACTTTTTTTTTTTTTTTTTTTAAAGGTAAAATGCAGGTTAATTTGTTTTATTTTTATGCATTTATTTTTTTGGGCTGTGGAACGAATAATGTGAGTTAGTTAATGAAGTAAACGCAGCAAGTGAACACCGATGTCACCTTGCAATGCCTCTCTCCTCTTTTTCCTTCACCGTGTTGAATTTGGGCTCCGTCTCCTGCAGCTCCTTCTGCTTTTCCTCAATCTTCTCCAACAGCTTCTGCCTCTCTTTCAGCAACCGTTTCTAAAAAAAAAAATAAATAAAAAAAAATTATTGCATGTTACTTCAGCAGACCTAAACTTTTCTAGGGTTCTTTAAGTTCTACATAGATTAGTAAAGGTAGAAACAAAAACAATAAACAAAAAAAAACATTGGATATATAATTTTTGTGCTGACGATACTTTTAAAATATTGCAGATGAAATTTTTTTTATATTTAACTCTATAAAGAAGAAACTCTTTATAAACCTCTATAAAGGATTTAGGATTCTTAAAAAAAATAATGATAATAATAATAATTTTATATATATATATCATTTTGAAGAAAAAAAAAAAAAAGTCTGACTGCTTTCTGCACAGGTAGGTGTGTGTGTGTGTGTGTGTGTGTGTGTGTGTATATAAACAGCACCAACAGTGAATCGCTGACTGAGCCAAGCTGGAATCACGATCGGCAAACTTTATTTTAAAAAAATAATAATTAAATCCTCTCCATCTCCACATCATCAATCCAGCACTCAGCCAGGACGAGATACTGGGCATCATGTGTACTTCAGTGTGTATCTGTGTGCGCGCCTGGCCCACTGCCCTGTGTGTGTGTGTGTCGTTTGTGACGCAGACGGGGACTCTGTCGACCCTCTGTTATGTATTTCCTGCCAGCACGTCCCACAGCTACAGCGCTTTATGCAACAGCTTCATCCACAACGATGCGAATCAAAGACACCCATGAACACGACCGATACGTCAATAAATATCATAAACAATAATAATAATAATAATATGCCATGTACAGACGCATAAATGTTCAGTGTTTTTTATATAAATATATGTATACACATAGAAAATGGATAACAAGTACCACCTACATCATGATCGTTTCTGACGCTTGTATATTATATTAGACACAACACACATACGTTTTATATATATA
>JAQMYJ010000023.1:40061940-40081866 GCA_030014305.1 Clarias laeviceps | reverse complement strand
ACCTCTATCTGTGTGTGTGTGTGTGTGTGTGTGTGTGTGTGTGTGTGTGTGTGTGGGATGTGGCATGACTGTGTGTCCAAGAATAGCTCTTCCCAGGCTGTGTGAATGACACTCCATCTGTGGCATTACACAACACGCGGCCCGAGTTCTTGTAAGCCCGCGCGACACGCAAGTGTGTTCTGTCGGAAGAATGACCCGCGGCGCCGTGGGTACAAACATGCACTCAGTCTCTCTCACACACACACACACACACACACACACACACACACACACGTTGTGTTTTCTGTGCTCACCAACACCAAAAGTCAGCTGAACTCAGCAGAACAGCAGCGTACATGTTCAGGCTTGTTCTCGTTCTCTCTCTCACACACACACACACACACACACACACACTCTCTCTCTCTGATAGAGAACACAGCTGCTGCCAGATGTTAACAGAAAACCATTCTGTCGCTTTGAAGAGAAGTTCTTGCTGATAGATATCTAATCTCAACACACACACACACAACTCACATTCTCGCAAACATGCTCCTGTGTTCTGGCACTCGCGAGCACACGCTCACAAAGCTGCACTTACACACTGCCTGCAGAAAACACTCCAAAACTGGCACTCGCACAACTGGCGAACACTCGCGCACACCTGCACTCTCATGACAAAGATGCACTCGCAAACACCCCCTCACAAACCACCACTCGACACATAACGTTTAACGCTCGCAAACACTCGGACATCGGCACTCGCAAAAGATGCGGCATAAAACTGGCACTCGCAAACAAAGTGCTTGTAAATCTGGCACTCGTTAAAAAAAAAAAAATTTTTAATAAAATAAAAACAGACTCGTACAACACTCGGAACAGCAGTCACTTTTAAATGCACCAGCACTCGCAAAAAACTAACTCAAAGATTCACTCTCAGACTCTCGCAGGGACTCACTCTCACACTCACACTCGCAAACGAGTGCACTGCTGACTGCAAAGCGTACACCTGCGCTCACAAACGTGCTCACAGTGCGGTGGTACCGGTACTAATCAGAACCTTCGGTACTTGGTGTCACACCAGGGCTGGTGACCTCAGTCTGTCAGGGCCTCGTCTCAAATCAGGATGAGTTCTAGGATACAGTGAGGGATTCATACACAGGAATCACTGTGTGTGTGTGTGTGTGTGTGTGTAGTGAATCTGCCGTGCTAAACTGATTTGGCCAGCCAAGGAACGCTTATTACACACACACACACACACACACACACACACAGCTAATCATAGAACATAATTATGTCACTAATAAACTTCAGGAAGTTGCTTCACAGATTAAAAAAAAAAAAAAAAGACAAAACAAAAACATAGTACGTCCGAGTCGTCGTCACCCTCTGACCAACAGGATCACACCGTCAGACTGACGCCACATAGCAACAAGTAGCTGATTGGATGTTTACAAACTACAACTTGTCTTACACACACACACACACACACACACACACACACACACACACACCCTTAACTAAATTAACCAGGATATTTTTTATAAAGCTGAGAAAAAAAAAAGTGCAAACATGGTAAATTTCACTTCAGGAATATTCTGAAAATCAATTTATGAGGTGGACTTTGATTAAAACCTGCTAACACTAACTCTGGTCACGTGTCATGATTGTCCCTCTGGCGTGACTTTAAAAAGTTTGTCCTCACTCGGACGTCTTCTAATTTAATCCGATTTCTCCCAATCAGGCCTAGAAAAACGCTTCGAAACTAAAAAAAATAATAAATGGACATACGACAGCTGTAAATGTATAAGATGAAGGTGTGTGTGTGTGTGTGTGTGTGTGTGTGTGTGTGAGTGAGAGAAAGAGAGATGGTATGTAAAAAAAAGCGGAATGTATTTGCGTTCCGTCAGCGGCCATCTTGTGTCCGCCAGGGGCTTATTTGTGTCATCTCTCTTTATGTGTGTGTGTGTGTGCGCGCGTGTGTGTGTGTGTGTCTGTGTGTGTGTGTGTGTGTGTGTGGCTGCCGGGTGCATATTTTGCGAGAGCTGATTGTGTGTGCTGTGTTTACAGTCTGCGTCTTGCCGCTTCCTGTTCCTCTTTTAAGTGGTTGTTCCTGTCTTCTTTAAACTTCAAACGCCTGAACCACAATAAAAAGAAACGTCAAACACCCGCTTGATCTCGGGGCAAAACAGAAATCAGAAGATCCGCTCGTCCGCGTTGTTTTTAAAGTCTGGTGTTATTTTATTTTCAGCCTTTAAACGGAGGACGGGCTGATCAGTTTCTAATTGACGCAGAAATTTTGAAAACAAACAACCAAAAAAAAAAAACCTGACCTCGCGTGAGAACGCCTGCATGACAATGCAAAGTGTCACGCAAAACAGTCGGCGCTTTCGGTTTCTATTTTTGCCGTATCTTTTCCATGGACGAGTCGGCTGGCTTTAGCTGTGCGCTTTTCAGCCGAGGACG
Organism: Clarias laeviceps; assembly: GCA_030014305.1. Classification (NCBI taxonomy): domain Eukaryota; kingdom Metazoa; phylum Chordata; class Actinopteri; order Siluriformes; family Clariidae; genus Clarias; species Clarias laeviceps. The sequence goes on along the minus strand of JAQMYJ010000023.1, from coordinate 40,079,424 downwards.
TGTTGGTAAAGGCCTTGTGGTTGAGATCGGCGAGATCGAAGAGGATGTACAGACCTCAAAAACAAATATCTGAGGAAACAATGGCGACGCGCTAGTCTTCCTGTGCGCGCGGAGCGAGTGGCGAGAAATAGCGTGACATCAGTGTGTCTGCTGATGACACATGGCGTCTGGCTGATATCTCGCTTAACCAGTTGGCTTAGCAGTACAAACCCTCTCACACACACACACACACACACACACTTACACAGGACGGTTCTCCTTTACTATAAATGGGCCGTTTGGACAGAAACCTGTATTCTTGCTATTTCCACTTGTGGTTGCGTATCTGCTGTGCGTACTTTCCCGAGACACGTGATATACGAGAGACGATCGCTGATGTTGCCTGACTGTTGCCGAGATCCCGGACTTGTCCGTCATGTGACCAATCACGCCGCGGGCAGAAGGTGATCATGCAGATTTGACCCCCCCAGTGCCACACTAACACACTCGCCTTACGCTGGTTCCTCTGTAGAGCTGCGCAACACCGATGAAATATATGGACTGCAATACTAACGTGATTACACAGGAGGATGTTAAGCAAAGACAGATTCACCACTTTACAACAGCACTTAACAAAGACTCACACTGGAGACTCATTCCTTTAGGGAAACAATCGTAGGCTTTTCTCCATTATATGAAAGACAAGTTCAATGATTCGTTACTATAGAAATGTTAAAACGTATTTTAAAATAATAAAAAAAATTTAAATAATTTTAAAAACGTGACCGGTTTAATCACATAACTTGTACTTGACTATATAGCGCAACAAGGTGGAGTCGTACGTCTGCACAGGGGACAAACCGTGTACCTTCATAAATGGCTCCGCCTTCTCCTTTTTCACCGTGACTGAACTTGTTTACTTGTGTCTCCAGGGTAAACGCACTATTGATGGACTTGAGACGGATCGGTCACGCCGAAGTTAAGCAATTCCTCGCCTTTTTGGTTGCGCAGTGTCACATGACCGTAACGCCCCGCTTCTCTGGACTGTAACAGGAAACTCCGCCGGCCCGCGTTGCGCAAGGCCGTGCTCGAGTGAGGTGCGCCGAGGACGTTATACATTACACAACTGGGTCACGTCTTGGTTTCAGTTTTGGCAGCCTGACCTACGCGCAGACGTTACGATTCGGATTCGGCTGATGCAGCATAAATTTATGACATAATTACGGTGAACTGCCTTTTAACCACAAGGTTTAAACGCTGACTGTTTGTCCAACACTCTTGAGTGGACATATCGTATCACCGATTACTACTGACAACTATTTAACTCAACATGGTGGATTCACTTCTCGCCTTCCTGCTGTGTTTGTGTGATGTGGAAAGAGCTCGGACTCACCGGTTCTTCTCCAGCTCGTTGTGTGTTGACCTGCGCAAGAAAGACGAGAAAAAAAAAAAAGGAAAGAAAGAAAAGTTAAGGACGGCATTTTAAAACCGAGATAAAAAAAAAAAGACAAGTGCCAGTGTCAAAGTCATAGAGCGTAATGCAAACACGGATGCAAACATCGAGTGTGTAGTGTGTAGTGTGTCGCTCTGGGGTTTAACACGGGAGTGTTTAAAAGGAGGATGAGAAATAAAATAAACCAAATCCTGTTAATGTAACATTCTGTAGGTTAGTTTTTGTCAACACTTCAGACGTTAACCCAACTGTGTGGACGTCCATCCTTAGAGGATTGTTTTACTTCTCCTATCTTTCATATAAACTAATTTTTTTTTTTCTTCTGGAAGTCACTTGAGACGAGGAAGAAAAAACTAAACAAAAACAAAACCCCACACATAAAAAGACAAAAGGAAGAATCTGGCCTGCAATCTTGAGCATGTGAGGAAGTCCTCTCAACCCCCCCCCCCTCCGATCCCCTCCGAGCGACTGTGGTGTAAATAATGTAAAGCGAGTCAGGCTCTCGTGCGAGAGGAAACGCTCGACAGGCTCTCCACGCGTTTTTTTTCCCCTTTTCTTTTCTTTTTTTATTTGGATGCTTTGAGCGTTGCGTCGTGCTCAACCTGCTCTTCTGCACGAGAGAGGAGGAGGAGGAGGAGGAAGGGGGGGGCGGACTTTCTGCAGCGTGTGACAGGATGCTCGATGTCAGGGAAGCGCACGCGAAACATGCATATCTCTTCATCTTGCATTGATCCCATGATTCAACTACCTTGAAAAAAACTAATAACCTTTAATTTGAACAGCCTGATACTGAACCCTCTTGATAAACCATTAACAGTTGTTTCGAAGGATGTCTGACCTTAAAACTGACAGGAACAACAACGTCACCCCAATGTTCTTTGGACCATCAGACGTTCCAGGAGGTCCCTTTCAAAGGAAACCCAAATCCGCTGGCGAGAGATTGTACATACAAACAACGTTAAGGCTGTGACGTGGCCATTTAAATGTGAAGCGGTCCTAGGGGGGACCCCTGAGGTTCTCCGGTTTCCTTAGACTTCCTTAGACCAAAAATATACACGTTGGCTGGAATGGTGCCTCTTGGTCTCGGTCCATCAATCTGGTGGACTCGTTAATTTCTCCAGGATATGAAGGAGACACTGTAGAGCTGATCAAGTAACGGTGACTGAAAGTAAATAAACGAAAGGCTTTATGATGTCACAAAGCATTTAAAATTCTACCAAATGACATTTTTTGACGAATAAATCCACCTTTTTCCGATGCGAACACAGTAGAGCGCCGGGGTTAAGAGCGTGCCAAGGAAATGTAAACTCGTCCCAGGCCTGAGCTGAGGCTGCACGCGTGACTGGAACCAAATGGAGAACAGACGAACAGCACGGAGACAAACATGGCGTGTAACAGTATGCCTGTGCGTCCCGGAGGGTCTACGATAAAAGCCATTATCACCCCTAATCGCTCCGCTCGCCCATCCTCATTACAGCCCCATTGTCGCTGGGAGGGCTAGCACGCTCGCGCAGGTATGCCGCGACAGATCAGATAGCAGCGGCGCTGCGGCCTGACATTCTTTCACCCTCACGCTTGGAAGCTCCTTTGCTTTCATTCCGCACGGACCCTGAAATCTTTGCAGTCGTCAAGATGTCTAGCGTCAGGAAAGGAAGGCAGAGAGCCAAAGTGAACCTGGCCGTTCCCCTGCCATCTCCTCTCTCTTCACGAAACAGAAAAACATGCAAGTCTGAGGATGTAAAACACGGAAAGCTCCCTGCGGTTTCGATTTGAGGAAAACCGTTTGGGTCAAAAAGAAGGACATGGTTATTAGATCTGATCTCAATCTGCAAAGGCGAGGATGAGGGAAAGACGGAGGATTATCCTAAAGAAGAAGAAGTAGAAGTGCTCCAATTCACCTTGACATCCAGAGAACAAGAGCTTGCTGTAAATAAAACATGGCTAGGGATCGTGGGAAAATTCACACCCTGTTCAGCAAGTCGGATCTCCTCAAATGTCAGACTGAAGCACGGTGTCGGTTTTAGGCCTGGATGTTAACTCAAGAACATTAAGAAGCTCAAAAAAAAAAAAAAAAAAAAAAAAACCACACACATGTGGGTTGAGTCCAGACTGAGTCGCAGGAGTACTTGCGAATCTAAAACACACAGGGTTCTCAAGGTACCAGGGGTTGTGAAGATCTGGATGTGTTGCTCACGCTCATCTTTGCTAGGCGTCGGTCCAAAACGGCATGTTCATACAACCCGAGTTGTTTTCCAAAATGATTGGGGAGGGGGATAAAAATTTTTTTTTTTTTTAAATCACAAGAAACAAGCAGTTTTGCATTTTTCTTTTGGCTCACACGTCCAACTGAAGCACGGCGTTAGTTTTAGGCCCAACTCAAGAACTTTAAGAAGTTTTATTAGAGTAAGGGACGTGCTTTAGCTTACATTAAGCTAATAGAAATGCACGACTAAAAATCTTATGGCAGAAAGGTTCCTGGTTTGTGAGCATTTTTGCATGACAAAAGATAAAAAAAGTGCTTTATGTGGAAAAAAAAAAAACAGAAGTGCACGCAACCTGAAGTACGCGCAACCAGCTCGGTCGCTCATATGCTGAGGCAAATTCCTTGCAAAAAGGTTTCGAATCTAAACCGTACAGCGTTGACTGAGTACCAGAGGTTACGAAGAACACTAGAACCAACATCTAACTAGATGTGTTGTTCACACTCTGCTTTGCTAGTCGTCTGCCAAACTGTCAGATTTCATACAGCCCGAGTAGTTTCTTAAATGACGTCATTAGAACATGAAAAAAACAGGATCAAACTGTTTTTTTTTTTTGTTTTTTGAGGGGGATGTGAATTGCGCGACGCTCCCTAAAGCGCTCGCGCTGCTGCAGCGATGCCGTTTGACAATCAGCTGATGAGCCGCACGCGACCCCCCCCTCCTCCCCCCTGACACCTGCACGAGCGGGTTAAAAAAGACGCGCACGTGCAATTTAAAATCCCACCGAGACGCTGAATAATTACCGTAACTACTGTAATAAACGATACAGCGCGAAAGGTGACGTTATGCTTCCGCTTTTACCTATAGATTAACCCCCATCAACATCACATTATTAAAAAGAAATGTACATTAAAGAACGAACATATATCCATATATACATATGAAATACATAAACAAATAAATAATTGTTTGGTTTACCTGTTGTGACTGCTGTTGTGCTTTTTGTTGCGAAATTTTCTCTGTCTCTGGTAGCTGCTGGAGCTCTGAATAGACGGAAACGTCGAGGCGTATCCATGTTCACACTCTGGAGAGAGAGAGAAAATAAAAAAAAATGTACATGAAATGACAGCGCATGAGCATTATTAAATGGCGACTCTCCGTTCATGACTTTCGTTTCGTTTCTACACGACCTGCAGCAGCAGGAGCACGACGTGGCACTCACTATTCATCATCACACACCTCTACAAACAAACAGAACCCAAGCATTGCTTTATCTTTGTTAATATATGCTGTTTGTTTTTTTTACCTCTTTCCCTTCTCTCTAAATACTCAGCAGCTTCCAGCAGCCTCTGGATATTCAGCACTGCAGTCATGGTGTTTATAAAGAGCAAAAAAACAGGCCTATTGCTTCCCAAATAGATAGATCTCAGTCTGGTTATCCAACAAATGTACAAAAATCAGCTTTTGTGTGATTTATAAATCAACAAACAGGCTCGATCAAACAAAACGTCGACCTGATTGTGATTTAGAAGGTTTTATTCGCTCTCTAACGCGCTTCAGTTCGGTTAGCAAAAAAAAAAAAAAAAAAAACGAGCGCTGTTTAAACAAACACAACGCTGTTAAAACTGCAAAAGTTAAGAATCCATTTAAGACTAAAAAAGTATATAAAGTGAATACAAACTATACAAAAAACAGAGCAAGCCTGACTCCTGTGCTGCGCATGTGTGTGTGTGTATATATGTGTGTCTCTCTCCTCCTGCAGTTTGTTTACCTAGCTCCACAGCTGAGAAGAACGCAGAGTGCGCATGCGCAAACGTGCCCTAACGCAAGGCATTCTGGATGACGTCGTTCTTTCGACCAGGTCACGCGGCGCACGTAGGCACATTTCTCACACCTTTGTGTTGTGTTTAGTTTGTTCGGAACCGAAACTGTGGTGGAGTCGAAACACTCAAAAAACGTTTGATTCGTTTCAAACGACTCAATAATTACAATATCATCTTTTTATTATTATTTTTAAATATTTATATTTATCTATGAATTTATATTAAAACATGTGTTTAGGTAAGTTTTATTTAAAATAATAATAAACTTTCTCTCTAGTTTTTTTTTTACTTATTATTATTAATTAAAAACCGCACTTCACATAACCGCTTCCGTAATCGAGAGCCCCAGCAACATCTGACGTCACGGACAACACCGCAGCGTTTCATTGGAACGTCCCATTTGTGGGCGTGACGAACACCTTCGGCCTTCACCAATCAGAGCGGAGAAAAGTTCTCATGCGGAAGCCATGTGAGCACACCCACACATGCACACACACCAGGAAGCAGACATGGGGAAGTTTAAAGATTAAAGAGCACGCAGAAGAAATTAAATGACACATGATGGATTTATGCGTGTTAACTTATGTTTTGCACGTCCGTCTTTATATTGTACAAGGAAGAAAATTATGTCTGTGTGGGAGGCGTTTGGGATTCAGTCCTTTTGTTATTAATAAATCACTCGATCACTTCATTACCATAATAATAATTATTATTGCTGATGTTGAAATCTAAGCAAGCCTAGTATTCAACATGTAACCTAAAATAGCTTTTAAATAGATGAATAGACAGACAGATAGATAAATAGATACATAGAAAAATAAGTCAAATGCAAATGTTTCATATCCTCATCAGACTTATTCATTTATTCACTTGTGCTCATTACACAAACCTCTCAGTGTGTGTTTGTGTTATAGCTTATTATTGAGCCAGTGCATGATAAAAAGTAGCTCATGCATGACGAAAAAACAACAAATACTACAATATTACTGCAAAATTACAATTAATATATCTGCCTTTTTGTTTAGTTTTATTGAGTGAAATGCATTACATAACGCGCTAGCACACGCACACAGAGAGAGAGAGAGAGAGAGAGAGAGAAAGGCACCAACCTTGGTGCCAGAACTGTAACTTTTTTCTATAAGCTGTATTGTATATAATAATATAGGTCATGTGGACGTTCATGCACGTGCAACAGACCACAGATGAGAGTTTACATGAGGTTTTGTAAATATGACGTAATAAAAGTGGTGCAGTTTATATGAGGAAATGGACTAATAATAATATTAATAATAATAATAATAAAAAGAAACACCATCAACACTCAGGTCCATAATGCATGTGCAGCCCCATGGATGGATGGATGGATGAATGGATGGAATAAGGCACTGAAATGGTGCTATAAATCAATACAGTCAATAATATAATGTGAACGTTAAAAAAAGAAAAGAAAGATCAAAGGATTTGCGATTTTGCAACCCTTGTGCCCCGTCGCGCGCGCACTGCGCTCGCGCGTAACCCGGTCCTTTGTTGTCTCAGTCTGAATAAGCGCAGGTGCTCCAGGCAACCTGATCACATCACACACACACTAACACACACACTCATGCAGAAGCTCATGACTTACTTCCATCCTTCCTCTCGGCTCTCTCGATGTAGCTGGCCGCCTGCAGCAGGACCTGGACGTTCTGGAGGAAAGTGCCGATGGAAGACGAGTCCCCGCAGCCGAACACCGCACTGAACTCACACGCGTCCACACTCCGGCTGTCCGAGCCGCTCTCACACTCCTCAGCCCGGGCATCCCGTTTCTGCCTCTCACTCCTCAGCATGTTTCTGTCCCCGTGTGTCTTTGTGTGCTATAGTTGGCAGAAGTCCTGCGCGTGAAGCCCGTGTGCGTGATGCCGCGCGCTGAATGTGCCGCGCACTTTAGTTTCTCAGTCTCTCAGATCAGTTCTGGATCAGAGACACAGAGAGAGAGAGAGAGAGAGAGCGTGCAGAGATCTCAGCAAGCCGCAGGGTCCTAGTGCCGGCACGTTAATGCGTGCAATGTTAGCTCCGCCCTGTATGCTAGGCCACGCCTTCCAATCAAACCTACATCGTACAGCGTTACCTCGTTACAGCGTTATTTTTCGCCTTAAGAAATAAATCCGAATTATTTTTTTTAGCATACGAGCGTCCGAGCCGGTTACACGTACATCCAGAAACGTCAGTGGAACGCCAAGAGAAACAAGTTTACACATATATTTTTGCATTTTGTGAAGATATAGCACCATGGGTCGCAAGAAGGTTAGCAAGGACTGTAGCAATTTCGTTTTTTTAAAGCAGCCAGTGCCAAGAGGAATCGTAAATTAGGGCTCCGTAATGTTTACTGTCCATTTATTTGATATTTTACTCCATTTACATTGATTTTATGGTCTACACCACTTTATCCTGTGTACAGGCGGGGTACACCCTGGACCAATCCATCACAGGGCTCACACAGATACACAGACGCACATTCATACACTACAGGCGATTTTGGATCGCCAATTAGTCAATATGTCTTGGGGAATCGAACCCGGAACCAGGAGGTGCAAGGCTAACCACTTTATTTACATGTCTTTTCTAAACGTTTTTATAGTTTTGAACCCGGTCCTTTGTTGTCTCGGTCTGAATAAGCACAGGTGCACCAGGCAACCTGATCACATCACACACACTCACTCACTCACTCACACTAACACACACTCGTGCAGAAGCTCATCACTTACTTCCATCCTTCCTCTCAGCTCTCTCGATGTAGCTGGACGCCTGTTTTTATATGCATAAACATAACAATAGTGTTGGAAATTGGTAATATCTGTAATAATGTTTAGGTGGCTGGAACAGATTATCTGCATTTACATTATTTCCAATGGGAAAGTTCATTTTGCAATATGAAATTTTGTCTTAAAAAAATTTAACAACTTGCTTTCAGAACAGATTAAATTTGTATGTCGTGGTACGAATGGAAGTTATGAAGTTATATGTGCCAGATGCTGATCAGCTTATTTTTAGGTTTAACCTTTCACCATTCCTACAAACTATGTTGGAGCTAGTTCGGATATCGAACCAGTCCTTTGTTTCCCCGACAGCCAAAGCACTGTTCCACAGACAGTCCCATGCCCAAAAACAGTTCCATGCCGGCACCAACACTTTGCCGGCCTACAACAAAGCACCGCTTTTTTGTTGAACAGTTCTAATGCTTTCTAGCAATGATAAAGCCAGAAGTGGTCGCAAAGCCATGTTAACGTTTGCCATTGTTATGCATTCTTTCCGCTAGCATTTTTTGCCACTAGCATTTCCACTATTATTGTCACAAGCATTGCTGCTAATGCTAGCATTCCCACTATCGTTGCCGTTAGCATTGCCTCTAGCATTGCTGGGAAAGTAGAGACGTACATAGACATACGCGGTGACGAAATGATGTGACTCTCTAGCCCATGAAACAACAAAGCCAGTTCTTAGGGGGTTTAGCTGGTAGTTGAACCGACTGTGAACCGGCCCTAGCCAACTAGCGCCTGGTTCATTTTGGTGGAAAGGGGACTTTAGTAGTTAGCATTGTTGCCTTCCACCTCTTGGGTTGAGGGTTTGATTCCCACTTCTGTGCACGTAGTTTGCATGTTCTCCCCGTGCTTGGTGGGTTTCCTCTGGGTACTCCGGTTTCCTCCCACAGTCCAAAGACATGCAGGTTAGGCTAACTGGTGTTCCCATAGTGTGTGAACAAACATGTGAGTGTGTGTGTACGTGCCCTGTGTACCCCGTCTCTTGCCCAAAGTCTCCTGGGATAGGCTCCAGACCTCCCTGCGTCCCGGTACAGGATAGAAGATGATTGAACGAATAAATAAATACTTTAAGGGGCTCCTGACTAGCGCAACAAAGTCGCTCGAATCACACGCTCAGATCCCAATGATCCATGACCATAACCCATAAGCCCATTCAGAGGGGGAGCGATGGCGCGCTCACTCTCCCATGTCAATTACAGAAACATAAGCTAATCATGGCCATGTGTGAACCCATACAGGAGGAAGTGGGCGGATAGCTACTTTAGCTTTCGTGCACTTCTACAGTTACAGGCCTGTAGTCCAGGTAGTCCGTGTTTCTTTTATACAGTAGCGAACGGCAACCGTTAATGCGATAACATTGATGATTACCTTCTCAAAACAGCGATTCGTAACGTCAATGTTAGATTAGATCAAATCAGATTAGATTTTATTGTCATTGTGCAAAATACATGTTCAAAGCCAATGAAATGCTAACTGGAAGGGCTTAATTACAATAAATAACAAATGTAGAAATAAAGCTACAAAAAAAAGTATAGAAAGTAAAGTATAGAAGGAGGTAGTTGTAAATACTAGGAATGGGAATCACCAGTCACCACTAGATACAATATTATCGCGATACACTGGTGTCGTTTAGATTGATATTCCGATTCTATAAATATTCGATTTATAAATATCTGAATCGATATAAAAAAAATTTATATCGATTAAAATTGATTTTCTTTCAATTTTTAAAAGTCTTTGCTGAAACTTTATAAAATTATAAAACGCTGAGTCATAACTCAAAATGTTTATCACTTAGCTTTATTCAAAAGCTAACTGGATTGAACATGAGTATAATTAAATGTAGCCGATAACTTATAACAGCAGTTTAAATTAAACAAAAAAGCTAAACAGTATCTATGTCATCCAACATAATTATTATTTCTAAACAAACTTAGCAAATAATTCACTCCCACCACACAGGATTCTAGTGTATGAAAAGTTTAGTAGTTATTAAAATTATTTTAAAAAACCCTCTACGTTTTATTGCCTCAAATGCCAAAGTCTTAAACGTGTGTTGAGCATTTGTGAGCATGTGGGTGCGCTTAGGTTCTAACGAGACTAATTAGCACACGTGGTGTTTTGAGGCTGGTTGTAAGATGGTGTAATGATTGTGTTTTGGGTCCGGGTTTTTCTCCAGAGTTTGGAGAAAAAGGCAGATCGGACGCTTTTTAACACATACAACTTTTGATAATGTAACGCCATGAAAATACGTTTCTGTTGCACCATTCAGAAGCTTCTGCGCTCGGCACAGAATTGGTCACGGCTGATCAAGCTGAAAAACAGCCAATTCCAGTCACTGGGAGATCGACCGATGCATCTCTATTATAAATGTAGTTAATGATTTAAAAATCAATTTTAGAGTCAGTTTAGCGAACCATGAATCGGCATACAAAAAAATGCAATGCATAAGCGAATAAACTGCATTTAACTCTACCTCAATTTGAAGAATTAAAATTATATTATAGAACAGGAAAGCTAATTTGTCAAATCTGATTGGTCACGAGGTGTTCCTTCCTTATCTATAATGGCACGGCTTTGAGGTGAGAAGGCCAGCAGGAACTCCCAGGGAGGAATTCTGAGTTTTTGTTTGAACTGATTACGAGTTACGCGTTTTAACCTTCTAATCCAGAATAGGTTTTGATACATGTTGTGATACACTCTGTAATATAATACAAAATTACTTTAGTAACAATTAATTACGTTAACATTTACATTCCGGAATTTGGCAGACTCTCTTATCCACAGCGACTTACAAAAGTGCTTTAAAGTTTGCATCATTGGATAGAACCTTACACTGGATTACTAGATTACTAACTCTAAGTACCATCAGTCAAACACTGCTGGGACGGTTTATCTATTTATTTATTTATTTATTATGGAGGGGCGTTACCCCTAAAACCTAAGAAACAAATAGGTCTTTAGTCGACGCTTAAAGATTTTCTTAATTTTTCAAATCATTACTGATCTCATTGATTTGATTCCGTAACAATACTTTATACCAACTTGATTCAGGCCTGAGCCTTATGATTCATTCCTTAATTCATCTTCAGTCTATCCTGGTCATAGACATGACGGATCCAGAGACTGACATGTATTCACACGCTCAGGGTTTCCATAAGATACACTTTTGATTCTTAAGGAAACAATTCAATGTATTATGCTACATTGATGTTTGTTAGATAGATAGAGAGATAGAATGTTCTAAAACATAAGAACATACAGTTTCTGTGTATGTGTACATGATGATTGTAGATACAGGTGAGAACTTATAAATATGATGTTGAATATGAAGTTTTATGATAACAATGCACGCTTCCTCACTGTGCCAGCGCCTGACAGATCCAAGGAAGAAGAAGAAAAATCTGCTCAGAGGAAGAAGAAGAAGAAGAAGTAGGATTTCTAAACGTGAGCAATGACAACTGTCTGTGGAACACTGATCTCCAGTCAGTTAGTACATTCAGGAAACACTACCTAGTCCACTACATATCTGTCATCCATTGGTTTTTAATGGAAAACTAAAGGAAGTGTTTGTGTTCATTTGGGATTTAAGGCAATTCGCTTTCACTAGAAGCTCCTAAAATTTTTGAAATGGTGGTCCTTTGTACAGTACATGGACCATAACTGAGCTATCACTTCTTCCTTACTTATTTTCTCTGACATTTAATCTCGCTAATGTTCCATCACGTGACTCTTTTTTTTTTTCCGAGGGATTATTCCATCATTTTCCAGAGCGAGTATTCTGAACTGATTTAGTAAATGGAGCAGGTTTTGAGAGTCAGTCTGAGGGGAAGCTCTTTCTCTCTCTCTCTCTCTCTCTCTCCTCTTTCTCCCAGTGGTCTCTCTTTGCTTTAGCGGTGCAGCTTTAGCCTTTAGCAGTGCAGACATGCCAGGACGGCAGTGCCACGCTCTCCTAGTGCACTTCAAAGGTTCCGAGCTTTGATGTGCGCTTCACAGAGAGCATGAAAGCAGGACGCAGAGGAGCTCGCACTCTGCAAATCAAGAACTGTGGCCTTCAGCTGGCACGTCTGTGTGTGTGGGTTGGGTGTGTGTACTGGGTGTATCTGGACTACAAAGTGGTTATCTTTTTTGGATCTGGGATCAAGGGAGTTATTGTGTGTCCTTAAGCCAAGTATGGCCGGGATCAAGTGCGCAAACTGAAACCACAGGTGTCATTGTGTGTGTGTGTGTATGTGTGTCAAGTGTGTGTGACACTGAGTACATTATTAACATTATAAATTACAGAAAGGTTAATTATTATCACATAACATTTTAATGTTAAATTGTCCCAGATGATTGAATCAGAACAAACTGATATTTGTTCATACAGTACAGTTACTATTACTAATAATACCGCAAGAGCAATTAGCCAGAAAATATATATTAGCTAAAAATATGCAAATATTGTGGACGTCTTATTTCCTTCATATCATTAGAGAAAATACATGTCCATAGTTAAAGTATTTCTGAGTTAGCTAACTCAACTGACTAGCATGCTAACTAGCATGTCAACTGTACACTATGATAGCTAGCAGCTTTGTTTCCTAGCTGGAGGGTTGAATTCTGTCGTGTAGCTTAAAAAGTTTAACAGATTAAAAGTTTAAAGTGGGAACTTTTTTTACTGCTCCGCTTTAGCTTTATGAGCTGCTTCTGTCTTGTCATTTTGCGTCCAGACGAAACACGAAACTGCTTCAACAAAGCGAACCGCTGCTGTGGCGTCTAATCCGAAGCACGTGTGAGATAATGAAGTTTTTTTTTCCCCCCTCAACACCAATAAAGTGTCTTTTGATGCACGCTGTGCGATCCGGCTTTGGAAAGGTCATGTCTGATAGCGGGACGTGGCTGACCCTCTTCACTTTGCTTTGCAGGTGCGTCCTGCCTGTAATGACACATTAGAGCTGAGTTGTGTCGTCCCTGCCTCGCCATCTAGCCATTAAATCAGGCTTTACGGCCTTTAATTAAAGGGGCTGCGCTCGTGTCCTGGAGTGTGCAGGCGTCATGCTAACAGCTATATGACTAGCCAGACCCGCAGGCTCCTCTGAGTCATTCCTTGAGTTCGGATCAGGAGTCGTGACGATGACCCCTGACCCCTTTACACTGTAAGAGGTCTATTTCCATCAGTGTTGTATGTATTATCTTTTTTTTTTTTTTTCCGCTATAAAATGAGAAGATTGTCTGGTTAAGTGAGACGTTTGTTACTGAAAAGTGAGGAAAGCAGAACGTAAGAGTGAAACAATGATTAATTCAGATTGTTCAAGAATCAGAGATCAATCGGGAAATGTTGTTACACAGTCATATCCCATAATTCTCTCTGTGGAGGCATCGAGAAAGCTAGGCGAAATCAGACGAATTCATGTTCTTGGAAACGACTAGACTTCTTTTGATTCAGGTTTTTTTCCCGCAGTGTCATGTTGTGATGCGTCACCGGGACGTCACGGTCTGTTTTGCGCAGTTCCTGCACAAGATCTCATTTCCTGTAATTACTTAAAGCTAAGCAACATTAGTATAGAACTAAGTGACAGTTAGAGCTATTTACACCACGGTACTGGTGAATTCTTGAATCTGATTGGTCAGAAGGTGTTAATTCATTGTCTACTAACTAACAGTAGTTCAGCTGCAAAGTACAGGTCTATGTTTAAGCTCTCGTTTCTATAGTAACAACATACACAAGGTGGACGCTATATAAGTTAAGACGTATTTTACTTTTACATACATACTGTATTATTATTAATCGCCTAATACATATATATAGATATATATATGGACTATAAAGAGAAAATCTACATGTGTAATTCATATGTGAATTTGCGATTCCCAGTGTTTACAGCTACACAGACTGTCGCTAGGCAACTGATATATGGACTATAGAGAGAAAATTTATTGAACATGTTATTATTAAAAAATGTAAACGTTTAATTTGTATGTGAATTTGTGTTTGCATCTACACAGCCTGTCGCTAGGCAACTGCAAGACCGTAAGCTAGCATATACTGTAACTCTATAGAATGACATGTTTTTGTTAGATCTCAGGTTGTTTACAGCCAATGTAAAGGCACAGCGAGCATAGAAACGACTTATAAATGTCAGAAATATCAACATTTCTCTCAGATGTGTCGCTCAATCAATGAAAAAAGACTTTTTTCTAAGCACATTTAGGATTGACCGCTAACCAAATTTTTACACGTCCCGCCATATTGAGAAACATCAACCAAGCTGGCGAGTGACAGAAGACCGCATGGTGACTTTAAAAGTCGTGAACAAACCAGAATGAAGCCATTTATATGCAATCATCGCATAAACGCCGTGTCTCTATTCGAATGCAGAATAAAATACGGTCGACTGCGGCTCATAAACAGCCTCCATTTGCTGCAGGATTTCACTAATAGGAATTGTAAACCCCTGGACCTCCCAGCTTGCTGGTAGTGCCGGCTTTGTTTGCTCCTGTTTGCTGTTGCATATGTGTGTGTGTGTGTGTGTGTGTGTGTAAGTAGAGCAGGCCCTGTTCCTGCTCCGTGTGTGTGCTTTCTGGAGTTTGACTAACCTGCTTTGCGTATGCTCAGCTCAGCTGGGGAGAGTATGGACCCCGGGTGGGATGTGTTTACTTTTAAGCGCTTGCTTTCGGGACACCCGGAGTCGGGAAAAGGAGTGAATGCGTTTCTGGATTCTCTGTTTTCTTGGACTGTGTTTTTTGCAAGTCGTAAAGTGTAAAGAGTCGCCTACTGAAACTCAGCCGAGAGATGATTTGGAGATAACATACAAGTAAACATTGCCAAAGTTTTTGGTGGTGATTATTCTCTAGTATCAGGAGATAGGAGGTACATTACATTACGTTCCTCGTCAAGGCGCTTATTTCCCGCTGTTATCTGATTGTCTTCTGGGTGGCCCTTTATTGTTTTGGAAGGACTTCCTGGATGTTATCAGGGCTGTTCTCACCCAGTACTATGTGACGCATTTGACATTTTGAGAGTACAGAAAGACCTGAACTACTGACTATATTCGTCTAACGGACTTTAGAACAGTAGACACAGTGTATAATATTAGATATTACAAATTAACATACATTAGATATTTCCTAAAAATCGAAAGAGCTTCAAGCGTCGAAAAGCTGGACTAGGTAAAGCATAAAGCACTGCCTTCTTTCTTTATAATAAACTATAAAACTATTGCTAAAGAATAGTTTTAGCAGGTTTAGCAGGCATCGCGTAGACAAGCAGAGGATGTCACTTGCTGCGGGTCTCACGCACACACCCCTGCGTGTGCGCTTCGTTACGAAGAGGAACCTGACGGACGTGCACGAGACGCTCTCCTCCCAGGGGCCGAGCCTCGCTTCAGAGCCTATTGTTTGTTGTCCAACGTTCCCAGCTCTGGGACATCTGGACTGTGTGAGTGTGTGTGTGAGTGATTGAGCGGGGGATGGGAGGAGGGTGTTACAGACAGTCTGTCACCTCAGTACAGGGATGTTAGCAGTAGTGAAGGACTAACCTGTTATTACACACACATACACACACGCACACACATTCATGGGGGTCGTCTGTTCCTGAGTAAACAGCTCTTTGATGGGGCGGGAAACACCCGGGGGCTTCTGGCATCAAGACAATCAGACAGGAAAAAGATATGATTAGAGAGAGAGACAAAGTAGTTTGCGCCGTTTTAACGATAAACTATTCATCAAAGTGAGGTACAAAAATCACATGACGATATGTCAATATCGCAACATTTAGGTTTTCTAACAAACTTAGAAAGCAGGGAGTGAAAGCTGTGGTTGTGTTTAATGCACTAGAAATAAAAAGTGAGTACACAAGAATTTTTATACATTAAATTGAACTATTGTTTAGACTGCAAAAATAATGTATTTAATTTCAAGGCAGTGAAAAAATGTAGGCTTGCAAAAGAATATTTTTTTTAAAGCAAGAGTATGTAAGTCTTAACTTAACCTGACTTTTACAACCTTAAACATAATGTTAATTCATTACTTCAAAAAGACATTCAAGCAAAATTAACTTAGCTCACTGGCACTCAACTAGGTTTTTTTTTATTTTACTTGTGATTTCTATTACCCTTCTATACCTAAGAAGCTAAGCTAGGCCAAACACGATGATGTACAGTATGAGATACTTGAATCAAATAGTGACAGAAAATAGAAAAACAGGTCAGGTTCAGGTCAGCAAATATGGTACATCTGATTACTTGGGAAAACATGAACAGGATGTACTGATAGCTTAATGAAGGACATCCCACCTCTCCCGGAAGTCCTGGGAGACTCATATATTGACAGCAGCTCACTGGTACCTGCAAATCATCTGGGATATACAGAAAAATAGATTTGCGCATGTGTTCGAGAGAGAAACATCCTGAGGACATACAGTATGTGAAATATAATGGTGAGACTGTGATGGTTTGGCCTGTTTTGCTGCATCTAGACCAGCTTATGGAAGGATGAATTGTGAATTATACTAACATATTCTGTAGGAGAATGACAGGACATCTGTCTCATGGGATGTTGAGTCATGAATCAAGTCAACAATGCAAAACACAAGTCATTTCACCAAAGAATGTTTATAGAAGAATATGATTGGTCTACCTTAATCTTATAGAAATGTTGTGGAAGGACGTGTAGTGAGCAGTTCATCCCAGAGGTGAATCTGTTCTATACAACCCATACTTCCTCCAAGCCGATGTGCAGGACAGAAAATGTCTCTGTTATTAGATCATTTTCCTCAGGAAATAATTGACTAAAGTATAATATGTTTGTTTCATTTGTTACATTTTTTTTATGACTTGTGTAAACATACAATGATGTTTTAGGTCAATTTTAGGCACAAATATATTTAGCCGACCAAGAACTCTGAAAGTATTCTAAATGGTTCACAAACTTTCAAGCACCGTTTGTAGCTACTCTGTATTAAACCCCTACATGATGAGGTCAGACTTCCTGTTTTTTTGCCTTTATTGGTGAATTTTGCTAACAGGATATGTACATTTGTACAGTCATATGTAAAAGTGCCATCATTTACTGTATATAAAAAAATAAAGGCAAAAAGAAAGAAAATTCATGTGGGCAACTGATTCAGCAGCTTGTAGGTTCACCTTTAGCTTTAATAACTTGAAGAAATATTTTATTTCGCATTGATTTTAAAATACTACTCTTGACATATAAAGCATTAAATGGTCTCGCGCCGCAGTATCTGAGTGAAC
>JAQMYJ010000023.1:40046516-40061840 GCA_030014305.1 Clarias laeviceps | reverse complement strand
TTTGATTGTGTTAAGCTGCTTTGGGACAATGTCAATTGTTAAAAGCGCTATACAAATAAAATTGAATTGAATTGAAGGAATCGTTTCCTGCATGACTTTATCAATCTCTCTCATCGTTGTGGAGGAATTTTGGCTCAGTCGTCTTTACAACATCGCTTCAGTTCATTGAGGTTTCAGGGCATTCGCTTATGCACAGCTCTCTTAAGGTCCCACCACATCATTCCAGTTGGGTTGAGGTCTGGACTTTGACTAGACCATTCTAAAACCTTGATCCTTTTATTTTGCATCATTCTGATATAGAGTTACTGGTGTGCTTTGCATCATTGTCCTGTTACATGACTAAATTTAGACCAAGTTTTAGCTGTTAGACAGATGAGCTCCACATTTGCCTCTGGAATACTCTGGTATACAGAGAAGTTCATGTTCGGCTCAATGACTGCAGGGTGCCTAGGTCCCATTATATTTTTACACACACACACACACACACACACACAACAAAAAACATCGAATTAAAAGAGGGCTCACTAACTTTTACACGACTGTAAAGCTAGCCACAATGGTTGGTCAGCTACATTTTGGTCACTGAGGGAAAAATTACTTTGAAAAAAGTCAACAGATTTAACATCTAGCTAAGGACACTGATCACTGAATTGTGGCTTCACCTGGAACTTTCAAGTAAATTAAAACTTAAGCTCATAAAAATAACAGAAAACTAGCTAGCTGTGTTGATAGCTAGGTAACAGCCTGATAAGCAAGTAATGGTATAGTCACAGTAACTTCCAAAGAATGTATTTATTTATTTACCCAGAAAAGAGAATGTCATAGACATGTTTTAGCTAATGTAATAGATGGCTAACAACCTGCTAGCTACTGTAATCGTCTAACTGCAGCTGAAACAAGGTTTTCTCGCTAGCAATTTCAAACAAGAAATCAGCAAGTAAGGATTGCCAATGAAACCTTTAAACCATGTTACTGGATGTTGTGCACAGGTACAGACAATGTGTTCTATTGTAATGTATTTAGTGCGACACTGATTGCTTAGCTTGTTTGCTAATCACACACACGAGATGAACTAACCTCAGCTAAAGCTTGACACGGACACTGAGACACTAATATGGCCTCTAGGTAGATACGAGCTAACTTCATGTCATCCCAAGTGACTCACTACTCACAGACATTTCTTGGTAATAAACATTGTGTGTGTGTGTGTGTGTGTGTGTGAGAGAGAGAGAGAGAGAGAGAGAGAAGGAAATATGTTTGTCAATCCTAATGGCCAAATATGGAAAGGTTGGGTATCTGTGGTGACCCAGTTGTCTTCATACTTCCTCTGTGTGTTGCTATCGCTCACACACACACACACACACACACGAGTCTTCACTCCATTCTGTGGTTAATGATGGTGACATGTTGACAGGATTATTACAGCTCATATGTAATCTCTCTCTCTCTCTCTCTCTCTCCGATCATTATTTGTCTGTCTACCTCTATTCATCTCTCTCTCTCTCTCTCTGAACGTGTACCTGTTTGTGTCTGTATCTCTCTCTCTTTCTGTTCTTTTCTCCGTCTCATATCTTTCTCATTCCTCTCTCATTACTTGTCTTTCCCTCTGTCTGTTTTTGTTTTTATTCCTTATCTTATTTCTCTCTCTCTCTCTCTCTCTCTCTCTCTCTGTTCTTCTCACAGTTTCCCCCTCTTTCTATCCGTATATCTGTGTGTCTCTTTGGTGTCTATTTTTTCCTCTCTCTTTCCGTCTGTTCTATTCTTTGTGTCTCTGTTTGCCCCCCCTCTCTTTCTTTCTTTATGTATCTTGTTTGCCTATCTCTCTCTTTTTTCCCTTTCCCCTCTTTCTCTCTCTCTCGCTCTGACCACCTGCCTGTCTGTGTCTGTATCTCTCTCTCTCTTTTTCTCTCTTCTTCCTTCTATGTCTCTCTCTGGGTTTCTCTGTTTGCATGTTTGTCTCTCTGTGTCTTGTTCAATTAGTCTTTTTTCTACCCTTCAGTCTGTCTCTCTTTCTATTTCATGGTTTTCCTGTCTATTCCTTTGTATCTTTATTCTCTTTTCCTCTTGTCTCTCTCTCTCTCTTTTCATCCTTTTATCTGTGTCTCTCTCTCTCTATTTCTTTCCATCTCTCGCTCTGTCCATCATTCTATCTGTGTATCTTTCTGTCTCACCCACTCTTTACTCTTTATGCCTCTATCTCTCTCTGTCTGCCTGTCTGTCTATCTGTATAATTTTCCCTCTTTTTTCCATCTTTGTATCTCTTTCTCTGATTTATTTCTCTCTTTCTGTCCTTCTATCTGTCTTGGCCTCTCTCGCTGTATTTATTTGTCTTTCCCTCTGTCCATTCTTGTATTTGTATTTGTGACTTTGTCTTCGGTCCTTCTCTCTCTCTCTCTCTCTCTCTCTCTCTGGTGAGTCAGCAGTTCAGCAGTCATGTTGGTTAGAGAACGGTGAGAACTGACACACGCTTTTCTCTCTCTCTCTCTCTCTCTCTCTCTCTCCCTCAGACACACACTTAAGTATTTCACAGGCTAGATTATCATTTATTAAATATATACAGGTCATAACAAAGAGTCGAGAAAGCCTGACGGGATCAGTACACACACATCACTCTGACACACCTGATCCTAAACGAGTATAAAAATAAACACTCATAACTAATTAAAGTTATGGTTTTTACAGAGCGTCATCGTGTGTGTCACTCTGCATCGCTGCTGTCTTTCCTGTCGTGTTTCTCCCCGTGTGAGCTCCACACCCTCAGGCCAAGCAGCATCAAGAAGTCCTAGTCAGTGTGTTTTTGCACTGTCAAGAGGGATGTGGTTGAGGTTAGTGGTTGTGGGTGGAAGCACAGAGCATAGACAGACTCACACACACACACACACACACACAGGAGCAAAAACACATACAAAGGCAGACAACCTTGAACATAAGTGCACCGTGCACGTCTCAGTGTGTTTATCATGTATTCTGTTCATTACAGCATACATCACTGCGTCACTGCTCTGCTCTCATTTATATTACAGTACTTTTTTTTTCTCCTTTATAATTCCTAGCCTGACCTTCAGTCAAAGTCCTCCTGATCAAGCACCTCCCTTTGCCACGCCCTTATCATTACCACCTGGTTAGGTACGGCTAGTCATTATAAGCCATTGTTCAGCAGCAGGTTTCCCTGAACGTAACTGAACTGTTCAGGTTTCTTAAGGAGTGTCAGGACGTCGCTATGATTGTTACCTCATGAGTCATCGTCCCTTGAACGTAGAGTTTTGATTAGTTATGTGCGTGCTCAGCTATATGGTCAGTATAGCAGCACTTAGCTAACAGACTAGCATACTGTACTCTACGTTAAATAAAATAAAACAGGATCTTCCAGAGAAGTGAAAATATTACATGAACTTTCACTACAACTGAAAACATATTCAAACCAGAACTTTTTTATTTATTTATTTTTGCCAAGAACAATGTGACTATACAAGTGCTTTATGGCTTACAATATTAATTCTGTTCACCAGACCAAAACCTGGTTGTCTCTTCTAGGAAGTTACTAAGGTTGGATGCGGATACGGAGGAAGTATACAAGGTGTCTAGATTAGACATTGCAGGAAGAAGCTCAGTGCTGGATTTCCCCCTACTGGAAGGCTAATCTATATTGATATAAACTTTATTACAGACCCAAATGTTTATATATGCAGTATTTATTCAAATAGCTTTCATACGGGCGCCAATAATTCCGCAGTGAACTGTGTATGCGTTTGCTTGTACAGCCATAAAAAAAAAAAAAAAAAAGATTCAGCAAATTCAACCTATGATTCGTGATACTTTTGTGTTTTACAATCTGTTAGAGAGGGAGTGTGTGTGTGTGTGTGTATGTGAGCGCGCGAGAGAGAGAGAAGCTGGAACCTCATTGTATAATCAACTCCTTGTAATTAGCAGATGGACAGAAAAGACACATGTTAGCACACACCATGACTCAGAAATGACAGGCTACATATACTGCAGTTAAAAGGAAAATATATACAGTATATTCTGAGTTAAATGAAGAAAGCTACAGTTGTGCGGTAAATCCATTTACTCAGCAAAAAAAGCAATGAGAAAGCGTATCCCAACTGACAGACTATTAATCACCGCCGCCTGATACATGTGTGTCGGCTAACAAGGGTGACATCATTATCTACGACCTTTACCCTGCCCCCAGATCATCTCGGTGACGTTTTTAAGCACCCCACTTAGTGCTAATATCTCTACCACACCCTAAAAGCAGAAAGAAATGACCTCGCCCCATAAACACACACCCACACACGTGTCCAGCACTACAGTGGGATCATCAGCGCCACAACATTGTGTTGTACTTGTTCTATATTATTAAACATATTTTGTGTAGATTCCTATACAAGAAAAAATAGCACCAGTCCCCCACTGCTCCCAAATCTCTAATCGATGTCCCTCAAACATCCCCTTCCCCCTTTTAACCCCCCACACACTTTTTTTTCACCTCTTCTTTCCTTGGGGTCAGGGTTTTGTAGCTGCTACAATACAACACTAATAGGAGTGAAGGGAGGGACAAAGGTGTAGTGTGAAGTGCAGAAGGGGACGTTTAAACGAGGCCCACTCTTTAAACCAGGGTCCCATCCTTAATTCGAGGTTCCCTCCTACTGCGAACATCTGCAGCGTGTCCCCTATTCACATCGCGTCACCGAGCAGATTCGAGGACGCATTGTTTAAGACTTCTTTAAAGACAAGGTCACGGATGCAGACTTCGTAGGACAGATGGTGGATATGAATGATGCAAAAAAAATAATAAAATGCTGCATTGAAAGTTAATTTGTATGATTAGATACTAATTGTTATAAATTCCATAGGATTACATGTTAATTAAATCAGTCTCAAGTATATGTAGCTACAAAATGCTAATTTATATTCATTTGACTCAAATTACTAGGGGTGGCTGAAAGGATACAACAGAACGTCTTGACAATTTTATGATATACCATATGGATTATGATATTTAAGTGTGCTAACAAATTTGAGAAAAATCCGGGAAGTTTGTTTATACTTAAAAAAAAGTATAATATGAATTACACTGAAATATAATGGATGTTTTTCATAGATTCAAAATTCAATATTAAATTCCAAATAAACTAATTCAGCAATAAATCAGATGCTATGCTTTCAAATAGAATGTTACTTTAAAAAAGTTTGACAAAATTGTAATACTGCAATAACCCAAAAAAGTACACTTTTTATGTGTAAAAAGTTACTATAAAATTGTTACTATATAAACATATTGCCTAGCCATATAACTTACATTTTATGTTTAAAAAAAAAAATCACTTTACAGCTACTTTTATAGTTTATTAACATATAATTGTTTATAATATTTCAAACTAGTATTCAATTCAGTTTTATTATTAACACTATGGGTATAGAGTAATGTGCATAAAATATGAATGTAATTTTCTGGCTGGACTAACTGGAAATACTTTATATATTCTTCCTGGAAAGTCAAGCCAGCAAGGTATTACAATAGACCAACCTACATGTAATTAAATTACATTCATGAACTAGTTTTTCTGCATCATACACAAATGTATCTGGGTAATTGAAGGGGCATCTGGACTTACTACTTACTCACACAGTTTATTTCTAGCTGCATATGGCCATGAGTAGAAGTTTGTATGTTTTTGTCAGAATTAAGGTCAAGGGAATTACTTAACATGATTATGTTATAAATTATATTTAAGCTAAAAAAAACTTAAACCATAGAATTGAAATATGTAAATGTATTTTTTAAATTAAGTTCTGAATATTTGTTGTTCTATACTTGTTTTAATTTAATATCAAATACACAATTGTAGTATATTAAATGCTAACACAAATATACTGTCCTTTTTAAATTTGCAAAAATACACAATAGTAATATAACTTAATACTAGTACCTATTTAAATTGTTATATTAAATTGTTATATAGGTTTTATAGTTAAAGTTATCGTTAAATTTATCATTTTTAACTTATTCATTTATATTTTAAATACACTGAAAAAAAAACATATATATATATATATATAAAAATAAAAAGCACAATTTTCATTCAAGCTAAATATGTAAGTTGAACAACTAAGTTGACTGTAACCCACAGTCACATGTAAAACTGTTTTTGACTTAGCGTAGGTTTTTATGGTTGGTAAAACTAGGCCAATAACTTTTAACAAAATTGGATGTCTAGGTTTTGTTTAAACAATATCGTATCATCTTCCTGTCTGTTCCTATAAGAATAGCTTTACGTCTAAATATCAATAATTCACCAACTAATAATGTATGTTAGAGTAAATGTAATAATATCCATTCATGTATAATTCATCTCACATCCTAGAATAGCAGCTAGAGTGTGTGATCAATCCTGAGACATGCAGAGATCATATCCGGAAGAGTGGGGGTGGAGGTGAGAGAGATAGAGAGATAGAGAGAGATAGAGAGAGAGAGAGAGAGAGGACAGGCTTTGCTTTAGGAGGACCTTTCATTTTCTCTAAGCATTGTGCAGTTAGAAGGCTCGATTCTAGAGACATCAGTGTGTGTGTAGGGGGGTGATCTCTAGACAAAAGCGCAGATGGCTTTCAGTGGGTGAGTGTGTAGCAAAGAGCAACAGATCTCTGAGAGAAAGATAGAAACTCCAACTACACACACACACACACACACTGAGTACTTTGGTAGGAGTGAAGGCCTGAAAGGTGTGATGGCGAATTATGAACATTGCAAAGTGTGTGTGTGTGTGTGTGTGTGTGTGTGGACAGAGTGTTCTTGGCTCTCTCTGTCTCTGTGGATTAGTCTGGTATGCCATGTGGCATTAACACCCGGTTCTCACTGCCTTGGTCTGCTAACACACACACACACACTCACACACACAGATACCCAGGCGTCTGATCATGGAAATGAACAATCGCACATGTGGAATCAGGTTACTGACCAGTGGTCTTGTTTTCTCCACACAATGGAGTTCAGTGTGACCTGATGGCCTACACACACACACACACACACACACGCACACGCACACGCACACTTAGGGAGTACTTCATAGGATGAACTGTGTCACCACGACTGATCAGGCAATCTGTTTAGTGTGTGTGTGTTGGTCCAGATAGTCCATGACAGGGTCTCACTACAAGGTGTGTGTGTGTGTGTGTGTGTGTGTGTGTGTGTGTGTGTGTGTGTAATAAGCGCATCCTGTATTTATGTAAAAGTACAAGATGAACCTTGACTCAGCTCTATCCTAATCTCTCTCTCTCTCTCTCTCACACACACACACACACACACACACACAGCCATATTGTCCACTTGCAATGTTGGTCTCTCTTTCCTCTTCATGGCAGAAGGTCTTCACACCCCATGCCTCCTCTTTTTCCTAGCTCCGCCTCGGGAAATTGCCCGTGTCAATCTCGCTGATTTAATCCCTTTTTAATTTCAGGTTAGTAGAGACGGGAAGGGAAAGAGAGGAGAGAGAGTGAAAACACAGACTAGACATTTTTAGTTTTCTTAACATTATGGTTAAGTAACATTTAGTTTTCTTGATTTTGGAGGTTGAAATCTGCCAAAATAAAAAAATGAATTAAAATTTAAAAAATGAATGAATGAATGAATGAATGAATAAATAAATGACAAATAAAAATTACATCACATTGTACTTTATTGTATGTCTTATTTTATTCTCTTTTTTTCATTTCATTCTTTAGTTTTCCGAATTTGTTTACTAATTCATCATTCATTAAAAGAATATTTTAAATGAATTATTATTTAAAATAATTTATTATTATGTATCTATTTTCTAATTTTTAAAAGAAATATGATCATTTATATCAATTATAACAGTACAATTACTGATTTGGGTTCCCCTTGTGCTACCACTCGGGACGTGGACGTTTGCTGTGGTGTCTGGCACCAGTACCCTGGCAGTGGGGCTGTGAGGAGCCGCATCAATGGATCGGACTTATTTGAAGGTTGCATCCCGTGGGTGCTTAATCAGATGGTCAGACTGGAGTCTGGGGAATTTGGAGGCCGGGTTTGCCGGCTGGACCCCATGTGCGGTTGCTCTGTGGTGCACTGGGGGTTCTGGTGATGTTCTACCATGGGCAAAATTCACTTTTTCAGTGATTTGTGCTGCATTTGTGGCTTTTCTGTGGGATCAGATCAGACGGGTTGGCCTTTGGTACCCGGGTGAGCCTTGAGTGTACATGGTTACACACGTGAACACAGTGCAATTCGATGGTTTAATTGATGATTAATGTTGTTCAGTTCACCTGGCAGTGGTGTTGATGTTATGGGGTCATCAGTGGATTCCTTTACTTTATTACTTCATCTTTTTTGTTTCACTGTTTACTTCTTCATAGTACAATCAAATTCTAAACAAAAAAAATCATACAAAATACATAAAAAATATGATATATACATAGTTATATTTGTAAACAAATTAAAAATGCAGGCACTGAAATACAAATCAACTAATATCAATAATATGCATTTTTAATAATGCATTTATTATTATTATTATTATTATTATTATATTTTTTTGGGACAAGCTAAAAAATTGACAAAATAATAATGTATATTATTTGCATTTTATTTTATAAATTGTTAGAATTTTATAAAACAATCCAGAAGTGTTCTTTTGAAAAAAAAAGAAGAGCTTGTCGAATATATTACTGAATGATCTGAAAATGTTCTTTGTTTTCTGGCAACATGATACGCACTTACAGCTATACATGAAGCTAATAAGTGCACACAGACACACACACACATACGCTGGTGAGTGCCTGCTTTGTTAGCCATGTTAGCTAACAATCACTCAATGCAGCCTACACACTGACCTTTCATATACTGTATTCACACACAGAGACACATACAAAGAGCCCATATAGAGACGTACACAGACACACAGGCACCCGCAAACACACCAAGCCTATAGTAAACTCATCCGCGCACACACACACACACACATGATCAAGAACAAACAAAGCTTATATAGTCGACTCAAGTGCACACCTCGCTCATCTGCAATTCCACGGCTTATTGCACAATGTCACATTCAGATCGCTATAATTTATACAATGACTCGAATAAAAGTTCGAAGAAGCTTGTGAAGGTGGCTTTACAAGCCTCACTCCTACATGCGTCAAGCAAGAAATACTTCAGATTTTTAGCACAAATATTCCATCCAACCATGCAAACAATAAGTACATGCTAACTGGTTCAGCTAGCGTGATGATATCTGTGTATATCTCGAACTAGATTGTGTAAAAATATGGCCCAAGTCCAAACACTGACTCATGTAACGTGACCTAGTTTGGAAAAAACAACAAATACAAAACCAAAAGAGTCAATGAAATCATACTAACGTAGCCAGGCATGTTCGGTAACGTACACCTGATAGATAACTTGTGTACTGTAAATTACCATTCATTTTTCCACACAAAACACTGTAAAGATTCCATTTTCCCTCAACTTAGACTCTCCGTCCATGCTAATATGGAAAAAAAGCTAAAGTTAGCGCTCAGCATGGCAGTATTCCAAGCAGTTCCAAGCTAATCAGTGTGAAAACCTTTTTTTTTTTTTTTTTAGCACTTCTACATCCGTAAATATTTCTTCCCTCCCCCAACTTAAAATATTCATCATGGCTAGATCATATGTTGTCACGTTAGCATTTAAACTAGCATTTAAACATCTTGCTTTTTTATTTAAACTAGCAAGCCTTTTGTTGCACCATTGAAGATCGATATAAAAAAATGATAGTAGCTACACTATATTGACAAAAATACTGTATTTGGTCAAACCTGTTGTATCCAAACACATCTACTTCAATCGGTCTCCCTTTTGCAGCGATAACAGCTTCCACTCTTCTTGGAAGGCCGTCCACAAGATTTTGGAGTGTTTTTGTGGGATTTCGTGCCCATTCGTTCTGTAGAGCATTTATGAGGTCGGGTACACAATGTCTGTTCCAGTTCATCCCAAAGGTGCTTGATGGGGTTGAGCTCAGGGTTCTGTGTTCAGGCTGGTTAAGTTCTTCCACACCAAACTCATCAAACCATGTCTTTATAGTTCCTTGCTTTGTGCACTGGGGCGCAGTCATGTTGGAATAGATAAGGGCCTTCACCAAATGTACCACAACGTTGGAACCACAGCATTGTCCAAGATGTCGTGGTGTGCTGAGGCATTAAGATCGCCCTTCACTGGGGATAAGGGTCCTGATTGGAACACCTGTATTCAATACTTAACAGGTTTGGCAATAAACAGGACTTTTGTCCATATATATAGTCTGTATAAAACTTCTACAAATAACTAGATTAATAAACTTATCAACAATGTAAATTGGTTGCTATGTGCTAACCTCTGTGGTGATCTAAAATTAGCAACAGAAGCTACAAAGTTCAAGTCAAACCGGTACTTAAAATGAAATTTCTGGTGAAAGAGTAAAAGTGATAAAGAAGGCCAAACACCAGTGACGATCCTGGCCCAAGTGGCACATGTTTGGTCCATTAAAGGAGTTCCTGGGAGGCCAGCGTTTCAGACATGAATCAGGCAGTCCGATCATGGTTCGGTGTACTGAGAAAACTTTCTACCATGATGGTATCCAAGCACTAGTGAAACTTTGGGATAAGTGCATTACTGTAGCAGGGGATTATATATAGAGAAATAAAGGGAGTTTTTGCTCTAATAACTGCATTCTGTTATTCTGCACAATCAAAAGTCTCAGTTTGATTAGAACCTCAAACCTTCATAATAGCACTAGCTACATACAGTATAAATCTGCCGGAGGATCTCAAAGAGCTGTGCTACTTACTGCTAAGCTTTATGTTCCTTTTAGTCATTTCTAGACACACTTAATAAGGGGACAGAAAAAGGGGGAAAAAAGGAAGTTTGCTTGTCAACTAGGAAACACAAACTAACCAAAAGTAGGAACTAATTGTTTGGATTTGTTGCTTTACACCTTTGCACTTAATTTGCATAGAATTGAGAAAATCTGTATTTAAACGTGCTTTGTTTCTAAAATGTAATCTCCATATGAATAACCTGCTGTTTCTTTGCCACTCGCTCGTGTCAGTGTATGGATGTTAGTTAGATAACTTAGGACTTTAAGATTGACTTAAATAATTCTTTGGATTGTGTAAAGCTGCTTTGCGACAATGACAATTGTTAAAAGCGCTATACAAATAAAATTGAATTGAAAAGTTAGTGATGTGAAGGTTTTATTTTGGGGGTAAAGTGCCATCTCTTGATCGAATGAGCTGATAAAGAGAAACAAAAAGTGTGTGAATCAGAGCGTGTGAGTATTTCGACTCCATTAAAGGTATTGTCTAACGCTCCATCCCGCCTTCTATTTTCCTTTCAATGTGACCCCATGACCCCATTCCCGAGCAGAGATAGTGGCATGTTTTGTGCGAATGAATCGACTCTTTGATCGGACTCTTTGAAGTGAACACTGAGAGTCGACTCTCGAAATTGATTTTATTTGTTAGATGTAGACAATTGTATGACACTTACTGTGCAAGTTAATAAATGTTTCCATGGAAACCAACATCTAAGGTGTTTGTTAGTGTGAGCAGTGAGCCGTGTTTTGATTATCATCTATTCTAACAATTGCAAAAAAAAAATGCTTTTTAGAAAAAAAGGTGGTTTGGGAATCGAAAGATTCAACTCTTATTAGGGAACCAGGTCAAATGATTTGACTATCTAAAAAAAAAAAAGGCAGAATTCCCATCACTAACTGCCTCCTATATATTGTCCCTTTCACTATTTCACCAGATAACCATCGTGGATGACAAGGCGGTCAGGGCCAAGGTTTAGCGTCACGATGACTTGTAAAGTCGCCGAACTGCCTGTTCTGATGAAAAAGACAAGGAGAGAACGGAGAGAACCTTCTAGCACCCTTGGGTTAATGATAACACTCCTCTGCTTTCCTCAGTCGGCAGCCATTATTTTTAAAGATCAGAGCTCACGATTTTACTGAAACGCGAAAACATTTTGCATAACGTTGACGACAAGGTATTGCCCGAAACCCGAATGGTTCTCAAAATGAAACCGAAACACTCTCTGCAGACATGGATAGGAGCAAGATAAAAGCGCTTCGTGAATTTTTTCTTTTAGCCACCAAGCCTTTATCTCATCACTCACTTCATTCCAAAATCCACCCACCTGTTCATTATTAAAGAGGTAGGACACCTCACCCACAAGAAGAAAAACCTCAACAGAATGACGGCCTAGCCTCCTAAATAAATAGAGAGAAAGAACAAATACTTTTAAATGTTTTTGTTTTTGCGTTTTTCAGCTGGGCTACTGATTAGGAACAATGTTGTGGCGGCCATCTTGGACCGCAGAAATGTGATTTAGTTCCTCAATCACAGTCTAAATAGAAATTCTCCATGCTATTTTACTTTTTACAAATGATTTACCTAAAGATATACATATATAACTGATCTCAGATAGTTTGAAGGAAACTTCACATCAATACTTAACATCGAACATGGAAACCACCCCAAGAACAAAACCTCTCCAAGCTCTCAGAGATAAACAGCGTTCCATGCATCCTTCTTTCATCAGCTCATGGTCAGGGCTGCTGAAAGTCAACATGTATTGTTGGGCAGGGATGGAAAAAACATTGTCCTAGCGTACACAGAGGGACTTGTGTTTCCGCCTTCATGAGTTTTACTAAATGTTTTTATTGCCCTCAAACTAAAATGGCCAGCTAGTATAATTTGTCTTTGTAGCCCAACTACATCTGACATGCATGTAGAGATTGGGGGGGGGGGGGGGGGGGCGGTATCCTCCCGTTGGGTGGGTAATGATCGGTTGGGTGGTATAAAATCATGCCACCATTGCATCGTATGGTGAGATCGTGGTTGTTGTAGTGTTGGTAGCGGCATGAGGTAGGCCTTGTGGTTTGACTTGGCACTGGCAATGAAGTTATGACATTTAAGCCTTTTTAAGACCATCTAAATCTTTATGAAACAGGTATTTTGCCCGCTCTAGTCAATGCTAGGACTCTTCAAGAGCCAGTTTGTCTGCTAGCAGATCCCAGTCACTCACAGCGTAGGTCTGATTCACTGAAAAGATCTGAAATACCCATTACTAGCTGTGTCCCCAACCCCTTACCACCACCACCCCACCCCCCGAAATACTCGCGTGTGTATTGTGCCTTTCACTATTGTGCTATATTGTATTGTCATCTATAGGGTCACAGTGGAATATAGGTGCCATTATTCACTCGACCACAGACACCATCTGCTTCATTATTCATTGTGAAGGAGCTGCACTTGGATTTTAGGACACTTGATATGCAGGTGCTCAGATCAGTCCCAGTTTGAACAAGCACAATTTGGAAAAACTTCAGTTAAAGAAGTGAGCAAAATCAAAGCGCTTGTTTAAATC
Source organism: Clarias laeviceps (assembly GCA_030014305.1). Classification (NCBI taxonomy): domain Eukaryota; kingdom Metazoa; phylum Chordata; class Actinopteri; order Siluriformes; family Clariidae; genus Clarias; species Clarias laeviceps. Next base: position 40,048,432 of record JAQMYJ010000023.1, on the reverse strand, counting down.
CAATAACTTTTAATGCCAAAATGATCATAGTACCAGAGAACTGGCGAAGTGATCCTCTACGTTTCCAGTGCTGTTTTTCTTCTGTAATTAATCAAGCACTTAATGCTACTTATCTGTTAACAAAACTTATCATGTTCGCAAAAATGTTCTCTTAACTGTTTGGTTATTGTATATGAAAGCACAGTGGGGGTGAAAAAAACACAGAACTAAGTTTGAAAGATCTCAACATCTCCTGGTCCTGTCCATTGAACATCTACAGGCATCGGTATGTGCTACAAGCTCATTTTCAGTATTAGTACTTTTAATCAGCTGTTTGTGGAATATTGTGTTTCATGATGACATCATCTCAACATTTGCACTCTTCATCTGTGCTGAGAACATTTTACCAACAATTGTAAGATGAGCCATTAGATTTGTTCCGTGGCGAATCTGCTGCAAAGTCAGATGCCATCATGGATGTCGAGGAGGTCGGGAAGGTCAAGGGTTGGAGTCGTGCTGATCTGCAAAGTGCACATACTGCTCTACTGTTCTAACAAAAAAAAACAAGGAAAAACAAAGAGGGAATCTTGTAATACCTGCAGGTTTGTGATAACAGTCGTTAAAGTTAAAGATCAGAGCCCAGGATTAGAGAAGATGATAAGAAAAAAAAAATCTTCAATCATATTGAAGAAAACAAAGTATTTCCTGAAACTCATGCACTTCTCAAAAAACAAACAAAAAAAAAAAACACTACCTGTAGACTCTGACAGGAGCAAGATAAAAACACTTTGTGAAGATTTTCATTTAGCTGCCAAGCCTTGATCTCATGACATACTTCATTCCGAGATCCACCCACCTGTTCATTACATGTAAAGTGAAATATTTCGATCCTTTTTTTTTTTCTTTTTTGTTTTGATGATTATCGCTTACAGGTTATGAAAATCCAAAAATTCATTATGTTAAAATATTAGAGCATTTCCTAGGATTAAAAAATTATTTATTTGATTTACTATATAGAAATACTAAAATAAAATATGATAATTTATGCAGTAAATACTTGGTCAGGCCTCCTTTAGCATGAGTTGCTGCATTAATGTGGCACGGCATGGAAGCGATCAGCCTTGGGCACTGCTGAGGGGTCATTGAAGATTTACAGCCTTCAGCCATTGTGTTTCTCAGCTCCTTCTTCACAATATCCCATAGATTCCCTGTGAAGTTCAGGTCAGGAGAGTTGGTTGACCAATCAAACAAAGTATCATCATGGTCAGTTAACTAATTAGTGACAGTTTTGGCACTGTGGGCAAGTCCTGCTAGAAAAGAAAATCAGTATCTTCATAAAGCTCATCAGCAGACGGAAGCAAGAAGTGGGTCCAAAATCTTGTTGACTTAACACAATGGACCAACACCAGCAGATGATGTGGCACCCAAAATCACAGACTGTGGAAACTTCACTCTGGACTTGGATTCCGTGATTCATCTCTTCCTCCAGACTCTGGGACCTTGATTTCTAAGCCAAATATAAAATTTACTTGCATCTGAAAAGAGGCACTAAGCAATGGTGCAGTTTTTCTCCTTAGGTCAAGCACAACGCTTCTGACATCTCTGGTTCAGGAGTTGCTTGATACAAAGATTGCAACAGTTGTAGCCCATGTCCTGAAGGCATCTATGTATGGCGGCTCAAAAAACATCAAAAATGGCCTTTGTCCTTACGCTTGCCCCTTTTGCTGTATTTTGTTTACTTCAACTTCAGAGACAAATGTTCACTTGCGCTGCCTAATATATCCTACTCACTTCCAGATCCCACTGTAACTATATATACTCAGCAAAAAAAAGAAACGTCCCTTTTTCAGGACTGTGTACTTCAACAATAATGTTGTAAAAATCCAAATAACTTTACAGATCTTCATTGTAAAGGGTTTAAACAATGTTTTCCATGC
>JAQMYJ010000023.1:40028563-40045683 GCA_030014305.1 Clarias laeviceps | reverse complement strand
GAAACATTTTTACTTTATGTCTTATGGTGTTGACTCTTTTAGTGTTCATACAAATATTTACACATTAAGTTTACTGAGGGTAAAAACAGTTGAAAGTCAGAGGACGTTTCTTTTTTTGCTGAGTATAGTTGACCTCAGATAAATGCAGATACAAACAGAAGCCTGTTGTGGACAGTTTGTAGGAAATGCTGAACATCACACATGGAAACCACCCTAGGAACAAAACCAACAAGTTCATATCTCTCCAAACTCTCAGATAAACAATGTTCCATGGATCCTTCTTTCACCAGCTTATGGCCAGGGGTGATGAATGTCAACACGTTTTGTTGGTCAGGGAAGGGGGGTGGCGGGGGGGGGGGGGGAAACGAACGGTCTAAAGTATGTAGAGTGTTGCGTGCTCCCGAATTCATGACTTTTACTAAATGTTTGGATAAACATTTGACTAGTGGTTTATTCGTCATTGTTTCCATGCCTTAATGATAATACAGTGGAATCCATTTATTTCCTTAAAAACTAAAACGACCCACAACTAGTTCAATCGTGCAGTTTGGCAACGTTTGCAATCATGCGACACATTAACACGTGCAGGGTTGGGCGTAGCATTCCATCATCCAGCTGGATTTTTAAAATTTTTTTTAGATTGCCACATTGTGTACTGTATCTGCATAATTTCTTCAGTTTGTTTTGCACCAACACCACCAATGGGCACTTTTGAATATTTTAAGGAAGTCCTGAGCAATGTGGAAAAAACCAGGACTTTAGGCAGGATGGGTCATGTGGTGCCCCACTGACACACTTCAGAGCGAGCTCTCTAATCATGCCACATTATCGCAAAGTTCGTGGCTGGAAAACAGAAATGCAAAACAGGCACAAATTCCCCTCGTGTCCCGGCGCCTCGGCTCGACGTAACAGTTCGCCATTCGTGCAAATGCATATTCAAATTCCACATTTATGCTCTGGAGCCTCCCTCTAGCATTCAAATATTTAGATGAACACAAAATTAACATTCAGGAGCAAATCAGAAAGTGAAAGGGCTTTGTTAAATTTCAACAGAACCAAAAAAGAAAAAGAAAAAAACCACCACAAAGCATTCAGATTACTTTGGAATTAGACCAGGAAGGGTGTGGTTATTGTGGTTATGCACAGAATATGCAGCTATATTTGGGTACAGCTTTGTGTTTTCAAAATGGGTGACATTTAAAAGTATAAAGCCCTGAAGCAACTGTTTAATTATTTGATTTGGCTAGAATATTCCACTGTACAAAGAATTCACCAGTGTCTCAATTTATTCATATAGTACAGCATACACCTCTCTTTTTGTTTATACCCAAACAGTCTCCATTCTTTGCAAGTGGAAAAACCTGAAAAATTGGCAGCGTATCAAATACGTATTTGGCCCACTATAAATAATGAACAGTGATAATTACTGACAAAATTTACCAAACACAATCTTTGAAATTGAAGTGACTGACAGTTTTTGTGATGAGTTGGGTGTTTGTAGGCTTTGGTGCTTTTCTCTCCCTCGGCTGAAAACAATTGCTATAAAATTTAGTTTTTGTTGTTTGGAAAATTCAGTAAACAGAAACACAAAAATTCCCCAAACGTACATGACTTTAGTTTTTGTTGATTTGGGATAAGGGATTTTCTTAAACTTTCTTGAAAACTACCTCTACAGTGCTATAACTAACATGCAGCAGTTTCACTATAATCCCCAGACTATTTCCCCTTCCTTGCCTTCTTACTACTTAAAGTTATTCATAATTAACAGAACTAATTTGACTAGACAAATTAAAATATTGAAATTTTTATTATCTAAACATTAACAACTTTCAACCACAAAAGAATTAAATCAACCTACAAACTCCACAGAAGTTTAACCTAAAACAACTCCAAACCAAAATTACATGACTATTTTTCTATTCCTTTGGTTAGTAAGTGATAAGATAGTATTTTTTTAAGATAGTATTTGCCAGAATTCTAAAATTATGTACAGCAGACAATTTAAGATTCATTTGCCCTCAATTTGCAACTGTTCCTATAATGTTTAACCAAAGATTAGCATTTTTTAACTGTCATAGTCCTGAATTGAATCGGAAATTTTTAACTGGAAATAATTTTAAAACTGATATTTCCAAACAAGTTTTACGTTTTCTATCTGAATTTTCTTTAAATAATGACTGACAATAAAAATTGGCAAATAGGCTAGAAAAAGCAACAAGCTTACAAGGTGAAACAAGATCCATTTAAGTTAAAATAAGGGGAAAAAAAAGACAAAATACAAAAAAAAAAAGCAAAAGTTAAAAAATCTTTCATTAAAAATCTTCTAAACTTTCTAAAAAACAATTGAGTCTTTTTAGATGATTTCTAAAAAAATTTTAAAGCTGAGAATTGTTAAATTGACAAAAAAAATCTTTAAAGGTTTGAAATTTGCTCAACAGAGTAACCATTAAAAAAATATATTAGAGATTAGTTTACAAAAACATCATGAATATTTTAACTGTTTTATTTAACTTTATTTCGTTTGCATTAGTTTATAATACAAACCACAAGAAGGTCTTGGATCATAACAAATAGGGAAAACTGAAAGTTTCTCTACTAGTTGGGGTTTGGTTTAACGGTTATAACGTTCCATTACTTTATTTTAAGAAGCACACATGCACGCCCACGCGTGACCTTTACCCATCATTGTGCACTACAGAAACTGAGCGGCACTGCCAAGTCAGCATCATGGCAAAAATGGTGCACGAGTCAATTTCTTTGGGTAATGTAGAAATATTAACTTTTTTTTACCGTTAAATATAAAGTAAAATATGGAATGATCCAGCATAAAAATGATATTCATGAGGAACAAAAACTTAAAAATGGATTTACCAGACCAGACCGGTTTTCTTAAAATAGCATTTTTTATTTGTGAATTTACATTGATTAGCCATATAATCTAAAGCAAATTCATTAGATTACAATTTATATATGTTGTAATTTTTTTCTTCACAGGTCACGAGGTTCGGCTCACACACTTGCATGCCAAAGCCAAAGACAAAAAAGCAACAGAGAAAATAAGCACTTGTTATTTTTTTGTTTTTTTAGAATAATAAAAAAAAGGTGCAAACAGCCTCCGATCAGAGCAAGAAAACGTAAGATTTAACGCTCATAAAGTGGTTAATAAAACGTGTAAATCTCTGTAAACTAAATAAAAACAACAATAAAGGAAAATAAACCGAAAACAAAAAAACAAAAATACAGCAATAAAACATGCATGAGCTTTTCTTTCCTCTTGCCACCGGCCCCTCCAATCTCGCCACTTTGCTCAGCCTCGAAGTTCACTTGGCAGCGCCTGAAAGCCACGTGCTATTTACACAAAAAAAAGAGATGACCCCGTCTGCACATTCACTTCACATTGCTCGCTGGGATCGATTGCCTCCAGACGACTCCTTTTCATTCCCCATTTAAACGTCAAAAGCTGCTTGGAGAAGCGTAATCCCAGTTTTTCGCCTCCTTAATTACGCATATAAACGCATAATTTATTGAAATGTTGCTACAAGTTTTGGAGATTGTGTCTCAGAAATCTGCCCTGAACACTTAAATTTTAGCGTTTTTTTTTTTCTGGGCAATAAAATGGGGGGAAAATAAAAGTCGACTCATTCAAATGTTATAGTTCAGAGAAAGAGAACTGAGGAAGCTGCCTGAAAACTCAAGACTTTTAGAAATTTTATTTCCATCCAAAAAATTCTATTGAACCCAAGGAAAGCAAACACATTGCTCCAACCTTTTTTAAAAAAAAAAACGATAAAGTAGCATAAGATGAAAAGTATGGCAGTTTTCTGGATTGTGTGCATTTTTTATTTATTTAATGAACTAGCTGTGCAAATTCATTTGCTTCAACTGTCTTTTTTTCTGGAATTTTTAAATGTGCCCTTCGTTTTGTCGCGTTGTCAAGCTGCTGCAGGATTTACATCACGCAAAGGTTTTCCCAAATAGCAGGCAGCTCAACAACCTCTGTCATGCCATTACATCAAACTAAAGAAATCTTTTCCAAAATCTCAAAAAAAAAAAAAAAAAGAAGTCAGGCAGAGATTTCACTTTTTTCGTTTAAAAGGACGCAAATATTAACCTTTGTTTAAAGGAAAAAAAAAAAGAAAAAGATACAAATATATAACCACTTATGTATATATATATAAAAAGTATTTTTTCTTTTGCTTAATCCCATTGTATTTTCCTTCCCGGACTTCCTTTTCCCGCCAACTTCCTGCAAATCTCTCGAAATCGTCTGTATGCACGAGTATCTGTTTATATATAATACATACACTACGTTAAAAGTGCGGCAGAAAAATAAACCGTTACTTTCTCACGCATCCAGTTTACTTTTATATATAATCACATACGTGTTTGTTTTAGTCATTCGAGTTATAGAATGGAGAAACATCGAGCGTACACGATCAGCTTTAAAGAGAAGAAGGGAAAAAAATGAGTAGGCTCTCAGTAAAAGTGTAGAAATGAGTACAAAACGTTAAAAGAAAACTACACGGGTTAAAAGGGCTAAAAGGTGAACGATGCTACGATGAGATACACTTCACTAAAACGTGATTGTGTGTGTGTGTGTGTGTGAGTAAAACAAGATTATCAGCCATCAACACAACTCAAAAACACATTTGCGTGGAGGAGAAAATTCTAACATGACAGCACATACACACACACACTAACAATTAATAACAGTGGTTTTTGTGTTTGAATTGTTGGTTGGCATTGTGTTTGCCAGACGTGTGTGTGCGCGCACATTTTGAGGAAGAACCCATTTGGGTGAGTAATTTTCAGCTTTTTCTCTTGAAAAATTGACACTTTCATAAATGTAAATCACCCTCATGTTCCCATCCCAAAAAAAAAAAAAAAATGTGCCGAAGGTTGGTAAAAAAAAAGAAAAAAAAAAAAAAAGAAAAGAAAATTCTAAGAAATTCAAAACTTTTTAAAATAAATGTAAAAACGAAGGGTAAACAGACGGGTGGACAGACTGGTTGCGGCTCCTCTCCCTTTCCCCCTCATCCCTCAGGCCTCCGCTTTCTCTTTCTTCTTATTCTTCTTAAGGAACGATGGCGTTCGGAATTTCTTCTTCTTCTTGCCGGGTGATTTGGAGGGCGAGCTCTCGGGCGAGAGGACCTCCTCGATCTTCTCGCTCGTGATCTCCACGCTCTCTACACGCTTTATCAGCTCCTCTTCATCATCGTCGTGTGAGCCTTTGCCATTCAGCAGGACGTTTGTGTGGTTTTCTAAGAGACGGGAAAATGGGGGGGGGGGGGGGGGACGTTTTTGAGTGACGATCAAGAAGCTACTTTGACAACAGACAAGGAAGACAAAGTTATCTTTAAAAAAAAAAAAAAATCAAATTTCCATTCAAAATTTTTTAAAATTCTAGTATAAAGCTAACAATTGTGTGTTCACTACGACAGCCAGCAAATCAGAGTAAAATGTTAATCTTGGGAATCTCAAAAACACTTGCTACAACCAAAACTTTGAAGGTTTAAAGTTTAAACTTTAAAGTGTTTGATTTATTTTTCCATATATAACCTAATTAGGAAATACTAATTGATATTACTAGCTGGACGGTTGTTTTTCATTTGCTGACTAACTCTAATGCTCATTTTAGAAAATTACTGATGAATGTCTAATTCTCTTTCTTAAAGAAATAGACAAATAATTACTTGAAAAATATCTAGCTAGTAAATAGGATTTAGCAAATAAGTTTTAGTTTTAAAAACATTCATTAGTAAATTAATTTCACAAATAAGTTATTTATAACAATTTAAAAATCGGCTTGCAAGAATGTATTCATTCAATAACCTACTAGATTTTACTTCCCTGAGTAAATAAGCTAGTAAGAAACAATGACTTGCTAAAAAGTTAACTAGTTAAATTTTTATTTAGAGAAAATAAGCTAGTTAAAAAAAAAGAAACTTATTTACTTATAATACTTACATCAAACTATAAAGCTTTAACGATTTTATTTCCGGAAAACATATGAAAAGAATATCTAGCTAATTTGTTTTTAAGCTCAATCGTTTTTTAAAAATAACTTAGCTAGATAGTATTAGTTTGGAAAGCTACTCCGCAAAATTTGCTTTGGAAAAAACAGTATTATTTTGTAAGTTTAAGTTTTTTTTTTAAAGATCTTTCTGGAGAATACATTTCAGTCGTATTTGATTAACATTTCACCATAAACATTAACTATGTAAAGACCTTAATGTTGAATTTCAAAGCACTCAAAATCTTCTTTGAATGTCTCTTCACGTGTGTAGGGATGTGTGATTATAGTCCCTGCTAGCTTTAACACTAGCATGTTAGATGTCGAGGCACTTTTCACACAAGTAAGCAGTATTTCTGAAGAAATTTCTACTTCCACTTTACAGTAAATCATATTTGCTAGCTAGATTAAGGCTAACCTTATTTCAATTAAGCTACTTGATTTCGATAACTAGAAATATGTATGCTAGTTCTTTATTGCACTAAAGCAGATCAGCTAGAAGATTCAACAATGAAATTTTGCGTAGTTCTTATAATTACATTTGATTTATTAAACCAGTGCTTTGTATTTATTAGTCTACTTCCAGATACAAATTTTCCAACTGAAAGTTTTAAACGTTTAAACAACATAAGCGTTTAAACTTGTACTAAAAGTGTACAATTATTACACATGCAGCGTTAGTGTGGACACAGATGAGCACCGGCTCTACCTTCTTTAGCAGGTGTGTGGGGTGGGGACTGAGTTTGAGAGGCAGACGGTGAGAGCGTGGAAGCGTCATCAGAAGTTAGCTGATCCTGCTCCTCCTCTGCAGCCATGAAAGGAGGAGGGATTAGTACACACACACACACACACACACACACGAAAGTTTACAAGTAAGACAGGTTAGACAGACATGCAGTTTCTGGGGAGTAAAAAAACTCCTGGAGATTATGATGCACGTGTTTACTTCAGGAAAATGTTTACCTGGAACTGCTGATTGCTAGAATGCTAGCATGTTAGCATGCACAGCTAGTTTGGCAAACACTGATGTTATCTAACTTTAATAAATGGTTCACACTATCTGAATAACCACCTAAATAAGCATAAAAAAACAACCAACCCAAAAAAAACAAAGAACAAAACTTGTACCCTTATTTTTTAAGTGGCTAAAATTACACAGCATTGACTTTTTTGAGGAACACGTGACTGATCCAGGAGCTCGAGAAGGTGGATTAAAAGCATGTTTTAAAGCATGCTTTTTGAGTTTATTTCATTCACATCCTGGATTTTTTTGTTGTTTAATCCCACAGAGATTCATACAGCACACAGCATTAGTTTTAAAGACAAAAAGTGCAGATAAAGAGCCAAAAACTTACCAAATCCTAGTGGCATAAATAACGTTGCAAGGTTCAAGTTTAAAGGTAAGTTTTTTTTTTAATATACATTTTATTCATGGAAAATAAACTCTAGTTACAAATATACTCATTTGCTTGTATTCTAAAAAAAAACCTTCTATTCTAAAAACTTTAACTTTCTTTTGGGAAGAAGAATCTCGCTAGTTCCATTTTTTTTAAAGGTGAAAAGTACATCTAGCTACTTTGTTCTTCAGATTTTCTTTTAAATAACTTAACTAGACAGAATTAGTTTGAGAAGTTAATCTACGAAATTTGGACCAAAAAAAATAAAAATCTTTCTAGAGAAAGATAACACATTTCCGTTGTAATTCGATAAGCGGTTCACGATAAACATCTACCAGGTAATCATTTTTAATGTTAATTTTTAAATGTGAATTTCAAAGCAAACTGTGCATGTACACGTGTGTAGGGTGATTATAATTCCTGCTAGCTTTAACAATAGCATGTTAGATTTTTACTCATTTCTACAGAAAAGAATGTTTGTGACCTAAAGGTAATTACTTAAGAAAAAAAAGGTTTTATATACGTGTTTAACTAAAGGTTTGTAACCGTATGTAATTTCCACATCCATTTGGTTTTAGGCAGAAATTAAGTAATTTCCTTGGAAACGTTGATAAGTTCTGTAAAAATCAATTAAACTCAAACGGTATCGGGTTTTGAATGTAATTGAGCTCATTTTAGGTCAAAGTGTCCCCATGTGATTGAATTTCCCATGCTTGTGTGTGTGGGGTCAATAACCGGTCCCTGTGGTCCCATCACGCGCGTTAGTGACAGTAGACTGGATTTGAGAACATGTGTATTGATTGAGGATCTAAGACAGGGTTGGCTCATGTGATTAGCATCGACAACTCCGTCACTTGGGTGCAACAGAGTGGAGTTTTATTCAGAAAGATGACACACAGAAGGGGTGTGTGTGTGTGTGGGAGAAATGTGGTACATTTTGGTGTGTTTTGCAAGTATTAAACGATTTCCAGCAAGAGGAGAAGTGATGAGATGATTCCATGGAAACAGGTTGTGTCGCAATCCACATCAAATGATAAATAATGCAAAATAAGCTAAATAACTAGCCAGCTAGCGTAACGATTAGCTGAGACTTGCTCATCATCATGTCTCAATCCCGACACTGAATACTAGCTCATAAAACACTTTAGCTAGCTAATCATTTTAAACGTTTGTGTCCCAAACCAAATGTTGAAATGTTTCATCATCTGCCGTTTTTTTTTTCCTCCTCCAGCTTGGATGAAATCTTGCTAATTATGTGGGAGACTGAGTCTGTAAATGGAAGTGTGTGTGTGTGTGTGTGTGTGTGTGTGTGTGTTACCATCAAGCCCCAGCTGTTGGTGGTCCACTTCTTGTTTATAGTTGTCCAGGTCTCTCTCGCTGAGCTCACTGAAGGGGTTGGGCGGCAAAGGCTCGGCCTCTTCCTCGTCTCCACCTGTGTATGGCTGTATTTGTGTGCGAGTGTGTAAAGTATGCAAGAGAGACACCAAAGCACAAAGAGTCAGACAACACCTTAGTGTTGCACTTCATCCTACCCACACCCTCTCAAGGTGACAACACCCATGTGAGCAGTCTATCATGCTCATGATATTTAAAAAAAAAAAAAAAAAAAAAACCTGCTGCACGAGTGACAAATTAAATACTACTACAATAACGATGATGACGGTGACACGGATTAAAGGATAACACACTCAGGAATGCGTGCACATGTCTCAGTTTCAATACAACTTAAATGTAAGGAACAATAAAATAAAACGTACATACGCGGTGCAATGGGCAGAAACCAAATACAATTTTCCTGAATGAACGACGACAACCGAAAAGAGCACTGATGTATGAATAAACTAAAAAACAAATTGAATTATAGTCAAAGAAAAAAAAAAAGAAAAGAAAAGAAACCACTTTACCTTAGCAGACAGCTGCTCCTTCAAAGCAACACGCAAACATGAACTAGGTTAAGCAAGGTTGTTTACCAACACTACAATGACATCTCAAAGTTAGAATTTGGCGACACTCAGTGGTGGATCAGGAGAACTACAGGCTCAAATGCCATCGCCAAGCAGTTCTTCATTGGGGTCACGTCACTGTATTTTCTCATTGAACATAACTTTTTCCATTAATTACCTTCACTGTGGGGGCCTGAATTTAGCCTAATTAGTTCAGTCTAATCACACATGAGCTAATCTGTCCTGCCGCAGTCATCAGTGCTGAAGTTAATCTAACATTAAGGTCACAATGTTATCAATTAATCTTGCTACGTGCTAAAAACAACTTGAAAATACTGTATGTAAAGTTAATTCTCAATAGCTAACATTGCATTGTATGATTTTGGAAAAAAAAAAAAAAAGCCTGTGGAAAACACCGAAATAAACAGCCCTAAAATGTAACAATGTTATATGAGCAAAATTGAACTGAAACCGTAAACATGATGACAGTAAAAGCAGTTGGATTATTCACTAATAAATAATAAATATATGCAGAACAACAATCGTCATAAGCTCATTCTTGGAAAGTTGTAATTTGGTGACACCTAGTGGTCGTCAAGAGAACTCCATGCTTATAACCTTCTGTCCTAATATTTGTTAGCCGACACAACCATGTCCTCTTCACCTTATGACCTGCAATTATTTTCATTGCCCCTCCCCTAATTTGCTTATTAATTAGCTTCCTATGGTTACAACCATGGAAAACATGGACATGGAAAAAGGACCCACCGGTGGTCTCTCCACAACAATGCCAGCCAGGAGCTGTGACTGTGGGCCGGCAGACATCATGTCGAAGCGATTCTGCTCTCGGATCTGAAACAAGTCAGAAAGGAAAAGGGGTCTTAATCCAGAAGGGACGTTGAATAAGGGTTAGCTCATGTGACTAGCATCGACAACTCCGTCACTTGGGTGCAACAGAGTGGAGTTTTATTCTGAAACATGACACACAGAAGGGGTGTGTATGAGTGTGTGTGAGAGAAAGTAACAGAGAGTGAATCTTTGTGAAGAAAAAAAAATTTTTTTCACCCGAAACTAAATTTCAAAGACAAGCCTGATGAAGCTGTTAAAAGTACTCAAAGACACTCACTTTATTTCTCTTCTGGACAACCTCGTCCGGGTTCGTGTTCAGAGGGACAAACTGATTCGGGTCCTCGATGCGGATTGGAGTGCCACTGGTGCTGCCGCCATCATCGGACCGCATCCACTGAGACAGAGAGAAAAAGGAGGGTTAGGGTTAGGAGAGAGAATCACCATAGAACAAAAACTGTATCCATCAGGAGAACATTCATTGACCGTGCTTAGTTTTTTTTTTAAATACCTACAAGATTTTACACACACAGTGAAATCTTGGCTTACGAATGCCCTTCCTTACAAAGTTTCACCTTAGAAACTGAAATGTTGCAAAAAATCTGCATCGGTATACAAAGTATTTTCAGCATACAAACAAATGAACTGAATGCCGGCCGAAGTTTCGTGTGTGTCCGGGAGCCATTCAAAGCTCGTCTGCGTCAGTGGAAAGCCACATGAAGCAAGTTTCAAAAAAAATCTTCAGCCAGAAAAAAAGCAGTTTCAAAAGAGTCAACCCACGATACCAACGTTGACTTCGTCTTGCGTTCAAATGCCACGTGATTTTTCTCACATTTTTTAAAATATTGATATTTTTTTTGGGTGGCTGGAACAGATTATCTGCATTTAGGTCTTTTCTTAAAGCTACGTGTGGCGACAGACTCATAGCCAGTACGCTCCGTAAAAACCCAGCTTTAATCTCATCCCACGGAAAAGGCAGGAGATACAGATTCAGCACCTCGGACAGCACAAAAGGCGTAAATAAAGGGGCGGGGCGCCGCCACTCACCGGCAGCGAATCCCTCACCGGTCAACCGGGATGGCGCGTGCCGGTGAGTAGTGCCGTGTTACTCTCCTTTCTACGCAGACTCAGACGACGCACCGGCTGTGTACACGCCGATGAGACGACCGCTGCGCACCGGCCGCGACTCCGCACTCATCCACCCCGACCGAGCCGCCGAACCCCGCCGGGCCGCACGGGTGCAGGTACTCTCCCCACTGCCGACCACAGGACCTGGCACTCGACACCGCTGACCTGCACTATTTACTGTGCGTTTTGTGCACCTGCACGTTTAGTGGAATAAAACGCCGCACGGCTTTGCACCGCAGTTCTGTCTCCCTGTGTCCGTGATTTCCTGACCCACTACGAGCGCTAAGAATTAGTTACATTTCTGTTGCGAGGTTCCGCTGTGTATTTCAGTAAAAAAAGCTTGCATTTTCTTTTTAAAAATATTTTTAAAAGATACTTAGTAGTGTCTGATCCAAATTCACTGCATCATCCAAATTTACTGTTTCTTAAAGTCCATTTGAGCATAAAAGGTGTGCAAACTTTTGCATGATCTCTCACCTACAAAAGGACGTGAGACCTAGAAGATAAAGTTCAGCAGAAACTATTCAGACGAACATTTTAAATGGATCAAGTGCAGTATGACTGGGCTTTAAGACACTGTAATATATAAACCTGCCACTAGGTGGCAGCAAAATCAAAGTTGTCTTACGTAAACACACGAACATGCTGTAATGACACTTTTTAAGTCACGCTTCTGCCTGGCCACCCACATACACTGAAAGTGAAAATGCTAAACTGCTACGCTCCCACGCCTCCACCAGCACGCTCGCACACACACACACACCATGGTCTTGACGCGGCCGTTCTCCTCGGCGCCTCCTCCGTCTGCCACGTTGATCTTAGTGTAGCAGTTGGGCGAGTTGAGCCAGCGCGTTTTCTCCCTCTGCTGCCGCTGCTGAAGGAGGCGTAAATGAAGGCGGGACGGGTCGGCCGGCTCGTCCAACGAGAACGCCGTCACCGTGGCCGGGATCTCCACCTCGCTCTTGTGCCGCGGTTTGTCCCGCACCACCGGGTGACGGTAAGCGTAGCCTGTTCGGAAACCCTAAGACGGAGCGAAAGGATCTTACATCACAGCACTGGGACAAACATTGAATGAAAATTTTACTCTCGCTCTCACACACAAACAAACAAACAAACAAACACATACCAGGTTGTCGAGCATCCTCATGAGCGACTCGAACTCGAGCTCTCCCATTTTCCACTTTTGCTGAGAGCCCATGTTCACGCCGGTCTCAGCCACGCCCTGCGTTCTGCTCTTGTACTTCTCCAAGTCCAACACGATGAGGTTCTCCACTCCCCCTGCGCACGAGAATGCATTCACCTACACACACACACACACACACACACACACACACACACAGTTTAGTGCTAGTGGGTGTTGTATGGTCCGTTTACTCCAGAGCAGGGATATTTCCCAAGGAACAGAAATTCCCCTAAATCTCCCTATAATTTATTAACAGAGCACACACACAGACGCACACACACACACATTCTTCTGCACTGAACACACACACACACACACACACACACACACACACACACACACACAGAGCTGTTGTTTTCTCTTTCTTTTTTTCAACCAGGATATTTCAAGTATAAGGTCCCAGCATTGGAAACAGATTAAAATGATTACATGTACCAGACACACACACACACACACACACACACACACACACACACAAACACAAACACACACACACCTGGATCTCGCAGGCCAACTGGGCGGTATAAATGTAGTGGAAAGCCTCTTCAATGGTTTCTCCTAAAGCCACCACACCGTGGTTCCTCAGAACGAGCACCTGGAGAACAGAGAGATCTGTCCGTGAGTGAAAACTTAGAATTAACGGGTTCCTACAGCGGCACGTTTTTTTTAAAAAACACTAAAGCATGGGGCACCTTGGCCGAGGGTCCGAGCGCTTTCTGTAGCTCCGCCCTCTCCTCCTTGTCGTCCAGACTCCCCTGGTAGCTGTAGTAGGCCACGTCTCCGAGGATCAGCGACTCCTGAGAGATGGGCAGCAGGCCGCACTTCATGGACGACACCTGCACAAACGGAGGCAGGTTTCAGGACCACCCTAACGGCATGCGGCGACAGCACGAGGTCGGCGCGACGGCGATACTCACGGCTGCTGCGGCCGGGGTGTGCAAGTGGACGAGGCAGCGCACGTCCGGTCTCATGGAGTAGATGGCGGCGTGCGGGCTGAAGCCGGCCATGTCGACGCGGAGGTTAGTGGAGCCCTGATCCACCACATCGCCCAGGATGTTCACCTTCACCTGCACGTACACATCACTTACTACTGACTCACATCATCAGGACAATCTGAGAGTTTTTAATTTGCCATCAGGTCCATTTTATCCACATTCTTTATATTCTTGATATCGTTTGAAAGTACTTTCAAAATGCTTTCCGTTTTATTGTCCATCTATATCCAATTCTTAAATTCCCATGTTTATTTTATTTTAACAGCTTTTTCTTTATTATTGTTTGTCTTCATTTGTTCTGTAAAGCACTTTGGTCAACTTGTTGTTAATAAGTACTATATAAATAAATTATTTATTGATTTTATACATCAAAAAAAAAGTCATTACTGTTGTATTTTTAGGAATAAAAAAAAAATTATTTATACTGAGGAATGAAGCACATGTTCCATAAACCGCATTAAACCTCAATTAAATACACCCTAATGGTGCACAAACTTTTGCACACAACTCTACACCTACTCCAGTTTATCGCAAACGTCTCCGGGGCGTCTTCAGCACCTCGGCTTTATCACACCACCTGGTGATTCTCTCCCCCCCCCGTGACGCCACATCCTGTCATGTTTTATTCCTCGCATAATTCACCTTTTTAATGTCTTTGCAGCAGGCGATCAACGAAAAGGCTCTTCTCACCATCAGTAAGAATCATCTACCCACCCACACACACACTGATGCGCTTATGTGTTATGTAACTGGCTGAATTACGTGCTGCAATGAAACGTCTTGGTTGAGTTCAGTTCGATGAGTTTCTCAAAACCAAACCAGTTAAAACCTGTAGAGTTTAAAATGAACAGCTTCTGAAAATCGAACCACCACCGATGACTGGCTGCTTGGAGGTTTGTGTTTCCCTGGAGTAAACTGAGGCTTGAGCTCTGCTGGTATTATGACTATTGAATTAGTGCTGTGAATGAAGGCACACGAGGAACGGCAGGTCAAGGCAACGTGCCCGAGGCTCACGCGCTGCTGCATTCCAGTCTTATCAGCTGACGAGGTGGAATTCACCAAAACAGCAACAGCTGCTACGACGCAGGAATGCTATCGGATAACGAACAGGAGGTCGAACGAGTGCTAAAATAATCTGAGATTACAACGCGATGCTTAAACAGATTGTGGATGCAACCTGGCACCCGTGTCAACGTCCTGCAGGATGTTCACGTGAAATTCATTACGTAACGCGTTTATCATCAGGCAGAAATATCGTTAGTTCGCAAAAACACAAGCGGGGTGATGTTATGACTTTAAAACTGAGAATTTTAAGCCGTTCGATTCATCGTAGCATCGAGGACGGAGCTTCGACATTCAATCTTTGCATTCAATCGTCCTTATTAATTTTTTTTTTATCTGCTCAATGTTACACGTCAAGCTAAAACTTCTTAAATGAACTTAAACTGTGATAAAGACATGCACCTGCTGTCCCCACATCCATTGGCTTGCTACACACACACACACACACACACACACACACACATTTTTATCCCAGCTGACTGTAAAGACATTTGACATGACCTGATATTTGTGAGGTCCCCTTTTCCATTTTGGTCCCGACAATGATAGGACAGCGTCACATATCCTTATAAATCACCCGGTCCTCACAAAGTCACATTTACACTTTTATTTGGAAAAACAAACAAACAAAAACACTAACAAGCAAAGTACTTCCTTCTGGTTATTGAAGGTAAGGTTTAAGCGCTGGCTCAGTGGTACATCAACAGAAGGTCCTCAAAGGGACAGAAAAACCGGCACGCGTGTTTATTTACCAGATTAGAAGCTGAAGCCTCGGCGAATGACAGTCCTCTGGGGATGATGAGAATGTGGTCCTGCTCCTTACTGACACGAACCTACACACACACACACACATCTCATTCCTTTTGTCACATAACAGCTGTGTTGTTGTTTTACTACTATATATAACAACATGTCTTTCATTTCCTTTCCTTTCGACTGCCTACAAAAATAGACATTCGGCTTTATGTCCCTGTTTTTCCATAGGCATGACAGGGTCACTCACGTGTCTCTGAACTGGTTAACGGAAAAAAGGGCTGTTCTGATCATCAGCTCTACAATAAATCATGATATTTAAAACACATTTAACCGCAAGACATAACAACCGGCTGATATTTTCTCCACAAACAATCACGTGAAAGCAACAATGAGTTTGTAAAAAGTGCTGCATGTTAAATAATGTTAACATAATACTAAAAAATTCATAAACAAACAATTATGCATTCTTTGACCAAGCTGATACTAATTTGCCAACCCAACAACCCTAAATCTTAATGGTTCCAGTGTAAAGTGAAGCCTCACGGTGATGTAGGCGCTGGAGAAATGAGCCCAGCTGAAGAGGTCGACGAGCCGGTAGAGGCTGGCCAGTTTACATCTCGCCTGTTTCTCGCCCTTCACCATGGAGCCGGATTCGGCGGCGTAAAGATCGTTTATGGGGGACACCATGCCCAAACCTGTGGAGGCAAAAATCACAGCATCCGAATTCAGACTCGGTCACGATCAGAACTCCAACGTTTTTCTACGTCGATTCTACCCGAAAACGCTTCGTCCACATGTTCAACTTGTGTGTGTGCGAGAGGGTGTAAGCAAACTAGTTGCTGCTTTGCTTGTGGGTGAACTCTGGGAAGAACCAAGTTACTTCACAACCACCACACCCTTGTCAACTTCCCCTCGGAAGCGCGAAACGCCCAGCAGCGAGTGAGTTCAGGAAGTGGACTTGTCAAAGATCGTAATTTCTGCAGATCATGTAGCGTGCAGTGTATTTTGGTGTGGGAAAGAAGAAAAAAAAAAAACTGTATAATTAGGGGACAATCAAATTCTAATAAAAAAGATTCAATGTTAAAACATGACTAAGACCAGGACCTTCCATTTAAAAATGCTTCTATTTCAAATCCGACTTGACCATCATCCTCTTTAGAATTAATGCAATTAATTACAAATCGCAACATTCCACTGGTGAAGCAAACATTATGTCCTTCTGGCTCAAGACCAGCAGGAACACTTGAGTAATAAAATAAGCCAGTAAACGTTTCCTTCAGTTCATTACGGACATGTGAGAGGAAGAGAGTGAGAGGGAGAGGAACTGTTGTCTGATGATTATAGTTCTGCATTCCAGAGATACACACGCTGGATCGTGGCCTGTTCCCGTGCCATCACTTACACATTGTGTAACATGAGAAATAGGAGTCTTGTGTACTATTCGCACGGGATTAGTATTACCTGGGGACCTCGTGGGATTCAGAAATCGGACGGTGTGTGAGGCAGAGAGAGAATTAATAGATGTCCGGTTAGACGGATAAAAAAAAAAGAAAAAAAAAGAAACAAATAGTTATTGCACTGTGTGTCATTTACATTTCACCCGATTAAAATCGAATAGCTCGAGCTGTAAGCTTTTGAGATTTATTTTGCATTAACCTTGAATTATGACGTGAAGTTTCTCGCTTAATTGTGCACTATTTTGGATCGCCTCTTGTTTGGAAATTCAATTCAATTCAATTTTATTTGTATAGCGCTTTTAACAATTGGCATTGTCCCAAAGCAGCTTAACACAATCAA
>JAQMYJ010000023.1:40012623-40028463 GCA_030014305.1 Clarias laeviceps | reverse complement strand
TTAGTTGGCAGGCAGTTCAGCATAACAGTTGATGTTAATTGATGTTAATATGGAGTCCAGTTAGTTATTGAAAACTCTATGAACTATCGAACTTTCAAGTCCTCAGAGAAATGCCATTAAAAGTCTACTGTAAGCTATAAACAGCAGAGTGTTTACTCAATACACACGTCATCCATCACCTTCTAATCATTCTTTGTGCTTTCGCTCTTCTGATGGTTTTCAGCTTCCTCTTTCTACACACACTGTATTGTTGTATGATGTAGGGCAACAAAACTACTTTCAAAGCACTCCAACGCAGACTCCATTCTTCGCGGGCGATGGATAAAACAAACAAACAAAAAAAAGAACGCAGGAAACAAAACCCTTGTTGAGACATGTTGAGTCGTATGGGACTAATTTAGATCATCACAGGACCTCGGTGTTTGGCGAAATATGATCAGTAATTTTTGCGGAGGAATTTTAACTTTACAAATTACAGATGTGGCCGATTCGCACAGGATTAAGATCACAGACAATCTCCGCAATTATTACAAATCACACGAGGTCCCCAGGTAATACTAGTCCCGTGTGAATAGGACATTAGACTAACATGGTTTTAAACGAGCTGTTACTACAGAAGCAAAAACATACCTGCACAAGCACATGATTAATGTCTAGAACTGCTGTTATTAAACTGACCAGTCAGGTTCCAGGAGACACCAGGCTGCAGCATAACATGCATACGCCGCACTCCGAGCGACGGGTTGCACCAATGTGGTACTTACTGAGGGGGGAGGTGGGGTATCCTCCGATGGAGCTGGCCATGAAGAAGTCGGCAATCTGGCGCAGGGCGAGGAGGCCGGCTGGGTGATTTCCCTTATTCATCTGTTCCTGGATCAGACCTTCCAGCTCATCCTTGAACGCCTGAGACAAAGAAAGAGTACATCAGTCTCAACTCGGTGTTTACTACCAAGTAACAGTCTGACCTACAACCCAACACGCAGGTCGTTAAAACATACTTAAGTTTTCATGTCTTCAGATCATACAGCTGTGCAATTCATTACGCGATTACGCAATTTAAATCAAGCGGATCAATCATATTAAATCAGTGGGTAAGTTTCAGAATATATTTTTTTTATAATTACTAACAAACATTAAAAATGCAGAGTTGTTAAAAAAAATAATAAACCACAGCTTTTGAACAAAACAGGAAGCGTCCAGATTTAACATAGAAATACTCTCATTGTGCGGGATGATTGTTAAAAAACTTAAAAAGGAGAAGCAGTATGTGCAATACCACCACCTGCTGGCAGAAAAAGGCAAATAATTTGCTTGTACCATACACGCCAATGTGAATAGTTTAGAGCGCACAACCTGTACAATTACAGAGGAACAATAATGTTTTTCAACCTCAAATGTCCACAAAAAAATGTCCACAAAAATAATTTCAAAAACATCTTGTGTTTATTGCACTTAACCATAAAACAAAGTTTTTGTCCCCTCCCCCAATTAGCAGTTTACTCGTATTAAAATGCTAAATATGTAAAGCTTTCCCTTGCTAATCCACCCTCTTTTAGAAAGAATTAAAAAACAATTACATATACGAAAGCTTTTAGGGTAACATAAATAAAACTTTGCCCGTCCATCCCCCCTTATGCCAGATCCCAAACAATGACATTGTAACTGCTTAGGGTTTGATATTGAAACCACCCTGTATGTTAAATTAACACCATTCGGGATTCAGGGACGGAAAACTATATGCGGTGGGAGAACAAAATAGCAGAATGTAACGTTATCAGAGGAAGATTCCTGACAACTAAGCAGACAAGAAAAAGTTCAAGGTAACGTCTCTCACACACACACATACATACACTCTCTCTACTCAAGTTAACGACACTGAAACATCTCTTAGGACAGCAACGTGTTAAAAGCAGATTTGGAGCCCAGCCCGGATCACCGACGCGATTAGCCACGCGGCGACGGTAATGATGGGTGTCAGGGAGTGTGTTGTGACCTACATGGTTTCGGCCTTATTCATTATCCTGGGCAGCATCTACTGTAAAAATTTTCACACAAACGTTGTCAGGTTTCTGTGCACAGGACAGTATTTTTCACAAGTATGTGATGAAGCAAGAAAACAAGCAACACACACACACACACACACACACACACACTTCTATTTCTCTTGGACATGTCGCAACAATTACTGAAAATATAACAATAAAAGAAGTCAGGAAGGAGGGCACGGCAAAATATTTTATGATACACAATACGGCCATATCCCAGCATGCATTTCTCTCATTCGCTACTGTTCCAGCCACACTTTCTCCATCCCTTTCTTAATTTCTGAGTTTTTCCTCTCGGGTTCTCTGGAATAACATTGCACAGCCTGAAACACTTCAGAGTTTGTCTGTCATAACACTCAAAAGGATAATTAGCTGCTAACCTGAAACGCTCGAAAGCAAAAAGAAACCACGGAACTGAGGGCGCGTCTTAAATACTAGCCTTAAACTCAGGAGCTCAAACACAAATACCGCTTGACGAGCAAAAGCAGAAAGAAAGAAAAAGCAAAAAAAAAAAAAAAAAAAAGCACAGCATTATAGCTAAGCTTTGTGAATTTAATCGAGGAGCGCTGCTAAAACCTGACAGACCAAGCATGAAGTAGAAAAGTCCCTGACATTCATAAGCTACTGTGGTCGCAAATCTCTGCTTCATAACTCTATAGCTAGCTTACAAATCCAAACTAACGGGATTTCTGAGAGGATCCGAGAGCACAATCATAAACGTTCATAATCCTCAGTGCTAATTATAACGAGCTGGCTAACATGAGCTAATCTGACAGGATTACTCAGAGGAATTAATCTTCATAATCTTCAC
Source organism: Clarias laeviceps (assembly GCA_030014305.1). Taxonomy (NCBI): domain Eukaryota; kingdom Metazoa; phylum Chordata; class Actinopteri; order Siluriformes; family Clariidae; genus Clarias; species Clarias laeviceps. The sequence goes on along the minus strand of JAQMYJ010000023.1, from coordinate 40,025,607 downwards.
TACTAATACCTAGCTAACAACCTGATCTGACAGGGTTTCAAATGGATTCTTTACAATACAGAAATACATGTCTCAGTGCTAATAATAGCTTGCTAGCAAACCTGATAAGAACAAGATCCTTTTTTTTTTTATTTGATATATATATATTTTTTTTAAGCAGTATTCATAAAGGTTTATGATTATCACTGCTTATGACAGCCAGTTAGATAAAAACTTGATAAAGCTAAATAACTTCTGACAGGAATTTGAATACAAATATTCATGCAGATCATCAAAAATCCTAAAGACAGACTGCTAGGTAACGTGACATGACGATTCTTGAGAGGAATTTTTTAAAGCTCTATTATAAAAAAAAAGTTCATTATCATTCCGTTCATGATCATAGTATTTAGCAAAGATGCTAATAACAGATAGCTGGTTAAAATGAGATAAGATCTCTTATGTTTTTTTTAAAATATAGATTTAGTATTTACCAACAGTTATAATATTTATTCTGAAAGGTCCACAACTAGCTGATGGTTGCCAACCTAACAGGATGTCTAAGGGGCTTTTCTATGCTGTGTTCTCGGTTATACATCACTGTTAATGTATAACTCGCTGAGCAAATACAAATAAGCCTTGTGTGCTGCTGACAAAATTTCTAGATGTATTTACATATAGACACAACCTCCTAAAGTTTGTCCAAACTTAGACAGACAGCTTGGATTACTGAGAGGATTGTAAGCTTTTATTAACATCGTTATGTTAGTTCTCTAACATAAGCTAACCTGAAATGATTTCTGAGAAAAATTGTCAAGCAATTAAAAAAAAAAAAAAAAAAAAGTGTTAATGCTAGCTAGCAAATAAAACTAAATCTGAAAGGATTTCTAAGAGGGTTTTAAAGGGTATTTTTACAATATTTACATATTAAATTTCATAATATTTCATAAATTGAGGACTAGCTAAATAAGCTAACCTGACAATTTCAGAGAGGATTACTATATAATGTTAAATAACAACCTTAACCATTAATTCAATCTAACAAATAAACATGAACTGAAAGGATTCTAGTAACTATATAAATCCAGCTAACATAATCCGACAATTTCTGAAAGACCGTTCGTGAGCTGAAACATAAGCTAAAAAGACTTCTAGAGTTTTAAGCTGTATGTTCGTCAAAAAGTTGTATCTAAAGCTATATGACCAGCTAGCATAAGCTAACCTGACAAATTCTGAGAGGATTGTCAGGATTTTTTTATTATTATTATTTTTTAAAGCCATAACATTTACTGCTAATGCTAGCTAGCAAATAACCATAAGCGGGAAGGACTTGCAGTACGTTTTTATGGTGTACTTTCACACATTTGTTACATCTACTTCTAAAGCTATATGACTAACTAACCAAATTCAACCTGACAGGATTTCTGAGAGGAATATTGAGCAAAAAAAAAAAAAAAAAAAAAAAACTGTAGGGCTTTAAGGAGTATTTTCATAATATTTATACCTAAACCTTTATGACTAACTAAATAAACTGAGAAGATTATCTGGCAACTATTTTGTAAACAATAGTCAGAACCATTACTGCTAATTCAAGCTAGTGAATAAACATAAGGTGAAAGGATTTCTAGCAGGGTTTAAATTTTCATATTTATGCAATATTTACACCTTATGCTATAAAAAGAAACTAGCTAACATAAGCCAATCTGTTACAATTTCCAAGAGAACAGTCATGCAACTTTTTTTTTTTATAACAAGCTATCTATTTTCCTAATGCTAGCTACCAAATAACCACTAAAAATAACTTTTACCATGGTGTTAAACTGTATATTCATAATATTTGCACCTAAAGCTATATTCAATTTTAATTTTTATATCAAAGCTATATGACTAGATGACATAAGCTAGCCTGACTGTCCTTGTGTCAGATTGGCTTATGTTAGCTAGTTTTGTAGCGTTAGGTGTAAGTATTACACAAGTATGAAAATGCATCTTAAAAGTATCTAAAGCTTATGTTTATTTGCTAACTAGCTAGCAATAGCATTAAGTGTTGAATTCTTGACAATCCTCTCAGAAATTTTCAGGCATTTTTATGTCATCTAGTCATATAGCTTTGATATAAAAATTAAAATTGAACATAGCTTTAGGTGCAAATATCATGAACACTGAAAAGACTTAGCATGGTGTTAAGCTGTATGTTTGTAATATTTGCATCTAAAGCTATATGACTAGCTAACCTCAAAATTTCTGAGAGGACTGTCAAGAATGAAATTTTTTTGTAAACAATAAATAAAAAAATAATAATAGTTAGAACTCTTACTGCTAATGTTAGCTAGCAAATAAACATAAGGTGGAAGTACTTCCAAAATGGTTTTAAGCTGCATTTTCACACACTTGCTAGATCTACTCTTACAGCTATATGACTAGCTAACCTAATACAACCTGACAGGATATATATATTTTTTTAACTGATAGCTGTTTGACAGAATTTCTCATGGTGTGCCAAGTGTGTACGCAACAGTTTGCTTGAAATTTACAAGTTGGAACATAAAAAAAAAAAAAGCCACCGTGACCCTAAAACGTGTGCACGTGGAGGGAGATTTCTCTCAACACGACTCTAAGATGCGAGATTAACAATGTGACACCATAATTCTGTGCTCATCTCATTTCTCTCTCTGTGCGTGTGTGCTGAATTCACATCTCGTTTCCCAGCGCACTCGGCCGGCGTTCAAGAAAAACACGCTCCAGGCTAATTTGACTTGATTTGTTCTCTGCTGTTCTGTTTACATCACCTTAGATTAGGTAATAAGCAACGGCACCAGTGAAGCTAGACGGTTAACTAACACAAACACACACACAGTATAATTGGTGAGCTCATGATGGTTTTCCCCCAGTTTACCCTGTTGACAGCGCTAAAGCCACTGGCGTGTTTTTATGAAAACATCACGCAAATGCTAAACGTTTTTTTTTTTTCAAAAAACACGTCTTCAAATGATCATGATTCATGACAACGCTCTAATGTGAGTATTCTGAAAAGGCAGCCAAGTCTGTCTAAAACAGCACCGACTTCCTCTAAGCTAGCAAGAATGAGGTCATCTGACCAGAACTATAGTTAGATATTGTCAGAAATCTTTACTACGGATATTAAAAGCAACGTACAGAAAACTTCACAATATTTAAAGCTATCCATTTCTTAATATCGCAAAATATCTCTGTCTTCATCTGGTCAACTGTGTTGTGGGCGACTCCACTAGACAACCTCCTTATCATCTTACACACAATATTCAAACAAACTACATTTTACAGACGAGCGACACGGCCTACACCAACGTGGCGTTGGGGAAATCTGGAAATCCACGTTTCTCATCTGTACTTGAGTGTATTATGACATATGATCATGAGAAACATCACCGCTGACGTTATATTAGCAACACGCACCAGTCGACACTTGAAACCGGATCAGTGGCAGTTGGCGTAATACGATGACCTCATGAAAACACACACAACACTACGATGTGCCAGGGGGTTGGTTTCGTTCCCACACTGTCCCCTCCGGCACTGAGTAACACACACGTCTGGCTATATGTTAACTGCTAATACGTGTGAAAGCTACAAACAGTAACACGGCGACGAGTGAATTATTACACTCTGTAATCAGTGGTGTTTGAAAAGTTTGTGTCGCTGAGGTAAACAAAAACAAGAACCTCAGCTTGAACCAATCTGGACTTTCACAGGGGCGGGCGAAATCAATAATTCATCAGCAAAGTGTTATGTTGCATTAGGCCTAATTAATCACCTAATTATGAACATTAATACCTTAGAGTACGAGAGCTCGGGACTGCGCTTTTATTTTGCTCTGGCGTTTAATTGGAAATGCTAACGATTAATCACTAATCGCATGGCGTCTTTGAAGAATGAAACCGATTAAAAACGTATTAACCGAAAACTTTCTTGTTTTGCGTCATATTTCTCTGTAGCTCATGAAAGAGCTACATTTTTTTTTTTTTTTTTTTTAAAGTACTCGAACATCATTAAGGGCGTTTTCACTCTAGGGCCCTGCGATCATTTACGACTACACTTCTCCCCAAAGTCTGGTTCATTTCGATCAGTGAGAACACAATCGTTCTGCACTTGGGAACAAAGTCCAGGTCCCCCAGAAGAGGTCGTCTCGAGAACGGTATCGTGTCGGAAGATCGACAAAGATCCAAAGACTTATGGAAGCCAACTGTATCTGAGAACGGAAGCAGATCGCTGTTTAGACGCAACGTCATCTCCATGTCTCATCGTCTGACCCACACAGCCATAGCTGATACAGTAGGAAGACATGCGAGAGCATTGCTCTTGACTTTTTCTTTTTTTAAAGGAAATATAAATAATATTAAGCATAGTGCAGAGATTAACTTAACTTATTCTCGTGTTTAATTTTGTCTCACAAACCAAGCAGGTACATACTGTACTGCCACCTGCTGTATCGGAGGGTAAATATTCAAGCGAACGGAGACCAAAAACACTATAGAGCTGAGGAGGGAGGGAGCAATCGTTCCTGAGCACAGTACAAATCAAACGTGTCTAAAATTGAAAAGCCCTGATTCGTCTTCTGTAATTTGTTGTGATTAAATAAATGAAATGTGTGAAATTTACAGCTGTTCATGGTTGATATTGATAATCTTCGTGCTTTTGTTTTTGCACATTCAACAACAAACATTCACAGACTTATGTAACAGGCTGCCCATACTCTCTCTCTCTCACACACACACACACACACACACACACACACACACACACACACACACACACACACACACACCCATGCAGTAAAACTGCTTTACACCCTAAACCTCAGCAGTCCAGCCAACACCGCAAGCTCTGACGTGAGACTTGAATATGTGTGTGTGTGTGTGTGTGTGTGTGTGTGTTACACTCAGACGGGTGTGGTCGCTCTGCTCACTGCAGCTGTGAGAACCTGCGCACGGCACATCTGGACTCGAGATCACCGTCTTCACACGAGCAACCAGTTTCACTTCACACCACTCTAAAGTGGGCGTTTATCATATCTCAGTTAGTTGCCATGGTTTCACTGCAATGTGTGTGTGTGTGACTCACAGGACTCTGCAGGATGTGTGTGACCCTCTTCTTCTGCTCCATCATGTTGAAGTCCTGCCGCAGGTCGGCCGGCATGTTGCGCGCGCGCTGGTATTCCGGGTCGCTCTCGTTCACCCGGTCGAAATATCGCTCCTTCTGTCCGACGCTGGTGGGGGACGTCACCTCCGCGCTCGTCTCGCCACTCATCTCCCCGCTCGGCTAAGATCCTGCACACACACACACACGAAACGATATGTGATGTGAGACGGTGCAGTGTTTTATACTTTATTACTCTTTAATAAGAAAAAAGAGAGAGAGAGAGAAAGGTGACTTGGGCTTCAAGGGAACTTATTTGGCAGGCAAAACACAGCACACACACACGCCTCATCAAACTGCACACACACACACTTTCCTGACTGCAGGGGAGCATTCCTATAAAAGAAGCAAAGAGAGACGGAGAGAGACAGAGAGGTGGACAAACAACAGACAGAGAAAGGATTGTCCCTCCCCCACTTTCTTTTCATCAGTACATTTTTTAGTAATCTCCCTCTTTTACACCATTATCTCTACCTTCCTTTGTGTGTGTGTGTGTGTGTGTGTGTGTGTGTGTGTGTGTACATAAAGACTACCCAGACTGAGTGAGAGTTCAAACAGGCATTTTATTCATCTTTAATACCTCTTCTCTCTTGACTTGACACACACACACACACACACACACCTCCTCAGGCTGCAAGTGACTCCGAGAACAAACAGAGTAGAAAAACGGTAAGTAGCATCTGCACTAGCATGAAGCCGATTAGGCAAATCCGCGAGTTTAAATCCCTGCACACGGCTCACTGGCTGACCCGGCCGGCACCGTGGGCGGGGCCGACCCAGTTTATCTCGTCGTCGTGGCGACGCACGCCGGAAGCATTCGAACAAAAACCAAACGAGTATGTGCGGCGAGAAAGGCGCGCACGCGCTCACAGAGCTCAGCTTCACGTCTTATACAACAGCCGCAACTTCACACGGCGTCAGAGCTGCTACAGTTCCTGCCAATAAACAAATAAGAGCGGTAGCGACCGTTTCCATAGCGACTACACGCCTACAGGAGCGCTTAAAAAGCTGAAGACGAGCTACGGCTAAGAACGATAAGGTTAAGGGCACATACATCCCAAGAGCGACTGATCCAGAGTGTGTGAAACGATTAGTTGGTATCAGAGAAAGATGAACTGAGACTGAAGGGTTACGCAACACAACACACACACCAGAGAGAGAGAGAGAGAGTGAGAGAACTAGAGAGGCTATTGGGATTTACAACAGCTGCACAATCTCCAGATACAGCCCATTATTTTCTCACTCACACACACAGGTTGCATGACACAGGCTGTTACTGTGCTGACTTGTGGGAAACAAATGCAGGGGTTCTGGCATCGCACACACACACACACTGAAGGGAACGGGACACCCGCATTACGATGGCACAGTCACATGACACACATACACACACAGTGTCCGGTTCAATCAATGCACTATTGTGTGGTCAGGCCTACCCAGGGAGAGGATTCATCCAGTCATCCCCTCTCTCTCTCTCTCTCTCACACACACACACACACACTTCAGCATTTTACTCTTTCGATAAACAACCATGATGATGGTTCGATGCCAAATGCAGACCACCACAAACTATACAAAAAGCACTTAACATCTGATGTGATGCTCTTCTTTCTCTCTCTCTCTCTCACACACACACACACACACACACACACACACACACACACACAGTCTCTAGGTGATAAAACCCATGGTGGAGTCTGCAGAGCACAGGCAGCTCATTATATAATAGTGTGAGACGCAGACAGCACAGGGTGGGGGTTGGGTAGACAACACAACGCTGAGTCTCAGTCATCAAGCCCAGCTGATCACCCCAACACTCAGGACACGGAATCTCCGACGAACCCTAATAAATCGAGCGCTGATAAAATGAACTCCGAGGGTCTCAGAGACGCAGGTTAACACATCACCTCGTTACTTCAAATGAGTTCATCGAGCAGCATAAACGCACCTTAGTTACGTCAAGAAAAAAAATAGCTGTAGAGTTTTTGTTGGCTTCAGAAGGTAAATGCGTCAAATGCTTGTTTGTTACAGTCAGCCGGATAATCAGTTGCTAACAAAGTGAATGTGTTCATCGAGTACAGTGAAGCCTCCGATTACGAATAACGCGGTTTGCGAGTGTCCGCAAGACGAGCAAAGATTTTTAATAAATTTTGATTTGGAAAACAAACAAGTCTTGGTTTACGAGGACCGAGTATCATGTATCACGCATGCGCTTCTTGTTTTGATGCCGAGAGTCACGTGATCACAACTGAGCCAACGGTTTTTGTGGAATTGAGGGTAATCGTCTCCCCTGCTGGGTCTTAGTGCTCATCTCTTACTGGTATAATCAACATCCGTGCACATGTGTACTGTTTACTATAACACTGTGACCACGTGTGTGTGTGTGTGTGTGTGTGTACAGCGCGCATGTAAAGCAAAAACAATTCTCATTAGAGACGTTAAAGATTTTCTCTCTCCCTCTCTGTATCAGCCTGTCGTTATGCGTCTGTGGACGAGCGCGTAATTGGACACCGTGCCCCTTCACACACACACACACACCCCTCCTTTCGTCTTCACACACACTACTCTACACAAACACTGCTCTGTCGCGATTCTCTTTAAAGGTAAAGTGCCTTTTTTTTTTTTTACTTTACAGCAGTGATTCCTTTAGTATGCGCTCATGCAAGAGTTATTAGCGATGTTACTTGCTAATTTTTCCGATAAAACAGTCTCTCCGTTAACGTGTGTGAAACTCAAATAAGAGAGAAGGAAGGTTTACTATGCAAGATGAGAAGACGGAGGGTCCGATTTCTCCTCTCCTGTTACTTTATTTTCACTTTTTTTTAAAGGTAAAGTGCAGGTTAATATGTTTTATTTTTACTTTATATTTTGTATTAAGTTTTTATGTATGTATTTTTTTGGGCTGCGGAACGAATATTTTGAGTTTCCATTATTTCTTATGGGAAAATTTGCTTTGATTTACAAGTGTTTTGAAATATGAACCTGCTTCCGGGAGCGAATTATGTCCGTAATCCAAGGTTCCACTTTTACTGAAAAAGATCTCTCATTATGCTAAGTGTGTATCTATATAAATAAAAAAAAAAGATTTCGTCTGTACGTTGGTCAGACCTCACTCTTTCAATGATATCTTTATGTTTCATACATTGGAGGACCTGAAACCTCCGAAAATTTGTCTGTCTGTCTAGATAGATTTTGTCACCTCATCACGCAAAACTGTCTGAACAGAATTTAATGAATCTTCTGCAGTACTTAGATCTCTGCCTGATGTTTAACCTGCACCATAAATTAAATCAAAATGTTGAGTAAAAGCGATGTTATAAACAGTTATGTAGCAGATTTAATAATCTACTAATGCGCTACTTGCTCAATGTAAACAAACACCTGCAGCAATAGATATTAATTAAAAAAGCTAAACTGAATATTTTTTAGTGGAATTAGTTCATATTTTCACTTTCGCTGAAATAATAAGTGAACTTTAACGCGCTGGGGTTGTTTTAAGGCTAAAACTTCATCTTTATCTGATCTACTTTTTCAATTTCTCATCTGTGATTCACTCTACAATTACGGAACAGGGAGTGGATTTGTATACTTCTTGATGACAAAAGAAGGACAACTTGGCATAAACAAGGCGTAAGATACTCAACCTTACAGAATGTGATTTCTTTGTATTAATAAGTTAGACAGGGAGTTCTGCCGTACAGAAAGACAGACAGACATGTACGTGTATCACTCATTACATTAAAGTTCAGATTATTTCTACAGTAGCTTTAACCTTTTGACCATTTCTACAAACTCTATAAGGAGTAATTTTATAGCGTCTTGTACACTTCTGCCCAGCAGGGGGCTCTGTCTGGGTGTTACAGATGACCCTAGGTGTTACAGATGTTCATACACACTTTAATACTGTGTGTCTCTGAGGTGAACACAGTCATGAATAGCGGGGACATGCGCGCGAGTAAACAGATGCGTCACGTGCACAGCGCGCTCGAGCTTATGGCTGTTGAGACGCAGTAACACACACACACACACAGTATCCCATAGAGCCGTGATCCACCTCACAGCCATTTGAGGGAAAAAAAAAAAAACTTTTAACACCCCCCACCCCAATCACAGATCCGTGCGCGAGCGCTGGCCCCCAGATTGCGCGTGCGTCCCGCCCATTCAAGCAGAGACACACTTTCTTTCTATCTTTATAGCAAACACACAAACACTATTAATAGCAAAGTGGAGTAGAGGTTGAGTCGCAGCTCCACACCCCACAACAATAACAATACTGGGAAAAGAACAATCTAGAACGCACCATGCATTAATCTGCATCTGTAAGTGCACGCGGGAAAAGAAAAGAAAAAAACACTGCAACACGGACGTGAAAAAGAAAATGCGCGTGCGTGTACAAACGCGCCATGCAAAGGTATTAAAGCACTCACCTGTGTACGCGCGCGCCTGTGTGTGAGATTTATTCCCCACTTATTATTATTATTTTTTTTATAAAAAGAAAACACTCCGCCAAGCAGGCATGCCTTTCCTCTCTTTTCCCAGACTGCACCGCGCTTCTAGGGTTCACTCCCGCCCGCACATCCTCGCGTTTTTCCCTGCACGAGCGCTCGCTGCCCGGTTGCGCGTCTACACACCCGCGTGCATGTCTGTACTGGACCGCGTGCGCGAACTCGCACGAATGAGAACCGTCTGCTCTGCGAGAGGAGCTAAAGGCACCACGTGACCCGTTAAACCCCACCCGTTTCCTTTGAGCGCGATGACCAATCAGAGCGCGAGTCTGAGCTCGAGTTAGTCAGAGCGAGTAAAATTAAAGGTCACTAGTTTTGTATTTGTGTGTGTGTGTGTGTGTTCACAAGTGAAATTAAAGGTCAGTGTTTTACTACTTTGGGTGTATTTAATTTGTAAGCCTCTGTTTATCTGTAGCAATCAGTCATCTACAGTAAATCTACAACACACACATTTCACCTCAATATATACAGTATGTCAGCCAAAAATGTATACACACTAAATGAAAATAAAAATAGTATGATGTATATTAGATAACTATAATATTAATAATAATAATAATATCATATATATTAATATATAGCAAAATATATATATATATTTTAACGTATAATTTTATACAAACACACTACTTTTTACCATAGTAATTTCAGTTGTATGGTCGTCCAAGGTTTTTTTTTTTTTGACTACATTATATAATTACAACATTTGGTAAACACTCTCATCCAGAGCGGCTTACATTTTTTTTCATCTTATTATATACCTGAGCAATTTAGGTTTTAATGCCTTGCTCAAGGGCCCAACAGTGGCAACTTACTGGTGGTGGGATTTGAACCCGAGACCTTTTGGTCAGTTGTCCAACATCTTAACCACCGAGCGCATGATGTTTCTCACAGAAATACCTTATTTTATCAAATATTAAGTTTTGGAAATAAAACTAGCAATTAAGATTAATCAGGCTTTTTAGGTAAACCAGTGACAACTCTCAGCAAGCTAATCTGTTATCGCGAACCATAAACCTGTTAGCGTGTAGCACTTTGTTTAAATGTACAGCTTATTTTTCACTTCAGTGAAGTGGAAATTTTTTTTTTTTTATACAACTGAATCACAATACAGTCTAATCAGTATTCCAAGTGTATTTAGAGGAGAAATTATAGCCTTAGTGAGCTTTTTCTAGGCGATTTATGAACATATCTGAGGTAAATGTTGATATTCCAGATACATTGCTCCAGTTATTAAAATATTTTTTATTTGTAATATTCTGGCTGAAACACTCGACAGCTACAGTGTGTGCTACTGTAGCTAGTTAGTCTTGATTTTAAGCTAGTTGTAGATGATCAATCTACTATAAACGTTACTTCTCTAAAACCTGGATAGAAAGACAGACAGACAGATAGATAGATAGATAGATAGATAGAGAGATAAACGGATTGACAGTGTGCACACACATCTATCTGAAGGATCAGGGTGTGTCAGTGACTCAGCTGGGAAAGTGGGACACTGAAGTGTTTCTCTCTCTCTCTCTCTCTCGTGTTCATCTCTGATTAGCTCGTGGAAAACACTGCTGTCTGTAAACAGCCTCCATTTTCTTTCTCATTTGCTGCGTTTCTGTCCATTTTACTTTCCTATAGTGCGTCCTTTTTAGTCACTACAATCTACAGTTTATTATTATATTACGCAAACAGTTCAATAATTGCCGATGGCAATGATGACAAGGATTTATTTTCTAGCTAATTATAGCTATGGTTAAAGTTGTGGAAAATCTGAAACACATGTTATCACTTGTGTTACCCTTTAAGCCTACAACAAAGCAGTTTCCCTTATTAACTGCCCTCAAGCTAAGAGGCTAATGCATTGGTGTCTCAGTGGTAAATTTCTCGCCTGTCATACGGAAGGGCCCGGGTTCAATTCCCATCCAATGACCAAACCCCCAACCACTGGATGTACCGCCAGTCCCAAGCCTGGATAAAATGGGAAGGTTGCGTCAGGAAGGTCATCCGGTGTAAATACTCGTGGCAGATGGTCAAACCAAGGCAACGAGGCTAACATAGCTAACCAAGTCTTTTCCATTCATGTACATCTTAATCATTTAAGGTCACTTAGATTATTACTAAAAAAATTAGCATAAAGGAACAACGATTACGGGAACGATCAAGTTTGAATCTGAACTTCTGCATCATCCAGAGAGAGGGCGTGGCGGGAATCCAACATTGGTTGTCCAAGATGGCCACCATAATATCACGTAGATACATGTTTGTTTTTTTTAAATGATGGACAGTTACAAGAGGAAAAAAATTGAACAGCAATCTTTTAACAGTTAAAGGAAGTGAACACCCACTCATTAAGGGCATCTGAACTCTACAAATATGTATGTTTGTTGTATGTTTACTTTTTGTATTTTTTTGTGTTCTTTTAAAATCCTTCTGATCCAATCAAAGCTGTTAAGGGACGTGTAATCCGTTGGAATTATGATACAATAAAAGGTAATGTTTAACCTGGACTGCCTTTGCAGTTCCTTGATCCGAACAATGAACACGCTGTCCAACGAGCCAAATGTTTCTCACACACTCACACACACACACACACACACACACACACACACACAGACACGTCAGTGGGAACATGAACCTGGATATTAGATGAGCTCATGTAGGAAAGGTGTGTCCGTCTCTCTCTTTCTCTCACACACACACACACACACACACACACACAAGATAGAGTCAAGTTGCATTTCTCTGTCCATCACAATTAATCTTTGATTTGAATTGTCTTTTCATTTTCTATCCCTAAGCCCCACCCACACTTCGACACTGTTGCTATGTAGCTCAATGAAGCCAGTCACCACAAGACACAGCTTCATGGACGTGTTTTGAGAAGTTGTGTGTGGAACATGAATAATGTGCCAAAAAAGGTTTTGTGTATTTAACTAAAGTTCAAGCTTGAAATATGTACATGCCAAAGGGGAAAAATCTAATGTTAAAATTCCTAATGAATAATATTGAATTATTGTTTTATTTCACATCTTTTAACAACTCGTAAATTACCCACCGCAACACTGACACTGATTTAAAACCCATATGAGGAAGTGCAGAGCCGGAGTTTCTGACAGGCTGCACGGTGGTTTCGTGGTTGCGGTTTTCTCAGCATTCGGAAGCTTGATGCTTGATGCCCCAGCCAAAGCAAAAAAACAAAAGTGTGTGACGAGTCCTGAACACTCACACTCTCTTACACACACGCGCACTCTCTCTCTCACACGCGCACTCTCTCTCTCACACGCGCACTCTCTCTCTCACACGCGCACTCTCTCTCTCACACGCGCACTCTCTC
>JAQMYJ010000023.1:39892938-39928744 GCA_030014305.1 Clarias laeviceps | reverse complement strand
AAGCGCATGTGTGATACATGATACTCGGTGCTCGTAAACCAAGACTTGTTCGTTTTCCAAGTCAAAATTTGTTAAAATTTTTTTAATATCCGCGTTACTCGCAGTCCGAGGTTCCACTGTATAGACTCTCCTGATCATATTTCTGGAGTCCGGGGTGGTGAGTTTAACATACAGTGTGTGTGTGTGAGAGAATGATAATTGGCTAAAATTAAGGTTTATACTTGTGTGTTCGTGCGTGCGTGCGTGCCTGCGTGCGTATGACCTGTTACTGCTCTTTTAGATTCCTAAAGCTACAGTGACTGAGATCTCGGCTGCAGATAAAGCCGAAGAGCTGCGCGGGTGTGTTTTAACCTCTTACACGTCCTTTATGTAACAACAATAACTTACCTTGCTTTCTCTGTGATGTGAACTCTCTCTTTTTTTTCATTCTCTTTGTATATTTTCCTCCTTTTTCAGTCAACAGAAGGATTTCGTCGGTCTCAGTTTTCCCACCATCTCCAGCGTGGGATCAAACGGCGCCATCATTCACTACCGGTGTGTATCGTATGTCCTTGTTTTAACCACCTGCACACAGTCTATATCCTGTACATCCATTTGAGCAGAACTTCATATTTCATCTATAGACACAACAGGGATCGCAGATGATGTGAGCGTCTTGTTTTTGTGTGTGTGTGTGTGTGTGTGTGTGTGTGTGTGTGTGTGTGTGTGTGTGTTAGACCGCTTCCTGAGACCAACAGGACTCTGTCTCTTAATGAAGTTTACCTCATCGACTCCGGAGCGCAGTACAAGTACGTGTGCGAACACACACACACTTTTAATACACATATTAAGGAAGATTTCTACTAGACAGTTGAGAGCTGAGTGTGAGCTCGTAAAATGAGTGTAGCTTTCTCAACTGTTTCACGTGCGCAGGGACGGAACGACGGACGTGACGCGTACGGTGCACTTCGGGACTCCTACAGACTATGAGAAGGTGGTCATGCTTGTTTTATATCTCATGTTCTCGCCATGAATCTCTCACTCGGTGTAATGTGTCCTTTGGCTCCCTCTGCAGGAAGTGAAGTTTATTGCGCTCTGTTTGTTTGTTCTCAGGAATGTTTTACGTACGTCCTGAAGGGCCACATCGCCGTCAGTGCTGCTATTTTCCCCAACGGAACTAAAGGTACCTGGATACGAGACATTCTAAAGAAACTGCATTGTTTTTTTTTTTTATTTAGTGTTAAACATGTTCATCATTGTAATTCCACTTACAATTCAACCATGATTTTTATTATTATTTTTAATAAAAATCACTGAGGCGTTTTTTCCTGTAAATATGATTTAACTCTCATTCTTGTCTTTTACTGTTCAAGGATTTTTTTTACCCCCCTGCAAAATGTCCAATTTCAATGTAGGTGATAAACTGAGGTCTTACTGCTTCTGAGTGTATACACAATGTGTGTGTGTGTGTGTGTGTGTGTGTGTGTGTGTGTGTGTGTGTGTGTGTGTGTAGGTCACCTGCTAGACTCGTTTGCGCGTGCCGCTCTGTGGGAGTCTGGACTGGATTACCTGCACGGCACCGGCCACGGAGTCGGCTGCTTCCTCAACGTTCATGAAGGACCCTGTGGCATCAGTTACAAAACCTTCGCTGATGAACCACTGGAGTCTGGAATGATCCTCAGTGACGGTACACACACACACACACACACAAACAAACTAATATAGGCACGAACATAGATTGGTTTCAGGATACGAGCTGCTTATGGTTCTATTTATGACCCAAAAACGTTCTTGTTTGTATTTTTTAAGAGCCGGGATACTATGAGGACGGCTTGTTCGGCATTCGACTGGAAAACGTCGTCCTGGTTGTTCCTACAAAGCCTAAAGTAAGGGCACTCCTTTAACATCATCACTGTCATACAGTATCAACACACGTCTCTAACTCGATTCAGCTCATTAGCAGCTTTAAATCTTACGATGGAGTGATAGTACACGCTGTATTGATCATTTTTTTCTTTTTCTTTCCCCCCTTTCTTTTCTTTATATCAGTATAACTACAGGAACAGAGGCAGTCTGACGTTCGAACCCCTGACACTCTTCCCCATTCAGCTGAAGATGATCAACAGAGAGCTGCTGACACAGAAAGAGGTGACACACTGACATTATTTATAGAGTTTCAGTGAATGCATGACGGTGTTCTGTTCTGGTGTTGTACTTGGAATGTATAGAAAACTCTCATTAAAAATTTTAATCTGTTTATGTAGCAAGAAAAAGATGAATTTTCTTATTTTCATTACTCAAATGTGTTTTCAAATTCATAATTAATGAAGAAAGCTGAGGGGTGGAGTTTGGTGGACGCTTTCAGAGGGCTGAAGGGCGGGGACATTTGAATGTGCACAGAGACTGAGGGGTTGGGGCGGGGGGACGCGTATCCAGGGACTGGAAGGCCTGGGAAGAGGGGGACGTGCACAGGGACTGGAAGGGCTGGGAGGTGGGGGGACGCATCCAGGGACTGGAAGGGCTGGGATGGGGGGACACTTTCAGAGAGCTGTGGGGCTGGACTGGTTGCTGCGTTCAGAGACAAATTTTTATGGCTTTGCAAAACTGTCACCATAAACAAATATATTAATTAATATAAAATATCCAATAAATATAAGAATTTGTATTAAATTCTTTAATATAGTATAAATATAGAGTATAAACTCTTTTTTTTAAGTAAACATTCTTCTTCTCACTGCAGCGTGACTGGCTGAACAATTACCACCGGCAGTGCCGTGAGACGGTTGGCGCCGAGCTGGAGCGGCAGGGCAGGAAGGAAGGTCTGGATTGGCTGATCAGGGAAACTCAGCCGATCGCTTAAAGTCATACACGAGTAATTTTTATTTAACGACATCCTAATTGATCTTATCAGAAATGACTTTTCTCTGACTTTTTGCTCTGAATTGTCTTCATGCCAACTTTGTGAAGCACACGAACACACACATGCGCACAACCACACTTGGCACCGCTTTTACAAAACAATAAACCTGAGAGTGACAAACTCCACTCATTGCAGTCTGTGATTGATTTATTTATTTATTCATTTTAATTAACCCATTCCTGTTTCAATGCTAATTCCCCCTTAAATTTCATCGACGTGAACCATTCCAATAGTTGGATCATTCCAACTCGCTCTAAAACTTAAACTCCCCCCCCCCAGCGTGTTTAGTTGGAGCGTTCCTAGATCTACAGCTGCATATAAAAGGTGGGTGGGTCCAGCATGATGTCATCTTTAGGGTCAGTCAGCGTGTTGTGTGTGCATGAGGAGTCAACGTCGTCGTCGTGGCATCCGACAGGAAGTGGATTAGTGCAGATGTAGTAAATAGAGGAGTCGTCCTTTCCGAATGATTCTGGTGGCTGAAACCAGGGCAGTGGGTTACGCAAACTCTGTGACCTCTGCATGACCTTTAGGTTCACTGGCTCTTCCCCCAGGTCACATGCCACAGCTCTTTCATACTTGCACGCTTGCTTGCGGTGCCTACAAACGATTATTAGTTGATCAGTTAATTGATCAACGTATCACTTTGACCAATTGGAAAAGCGTATTTCATAGCGATGTCATTGAAATATCACTGGAAACTACATGTATAAGAATTTGTGTGAGAAGCATCACCTCCAGCGGTTGATATAGGACACACAGCATGTGATGGCCGTCACAGTGAGGACGCACAGGGAGAGCGAGAGCATGGTGATGTTGAACACTTTACACTCTATATAGTCACAAAGGGAAAGTCTCATCACATCATGTTTACTCGAGAAGGAAAAAAACACATTCATAAGGAATATTTAGCCTAAATATAACAGCAGTGTTATTCTTAGAGGGTGTGAATAATTTTGACACCTACTTAAAACACAAGAACTTGTATATACAGTACTGCCCCTCTTTTAATTCTATCATCTGATCAGTATTAGGAAAATACAACCTATAACATCATACAGTATAACATTTTTCATCGTCCCATTATTTATTTAACGAAAATGAATTGAAAAGAGAATCTTTCCACAGGATTTGAGAGGATAAGTTGCAGCCAGCTGCTGCTACTCATCAGCCCTTGACTAACTGATCATCAGCAGGTGTGCAGGCCTCTATAAAAGCAGAGGTTTTGGCAGTTAGCTGGTTTGGAGCATTCTGGTGTGTTTTAGCAGAATGCCAAAGGGAAAGACATAAGCGCTGGACTTAGAGATGCAATTGTTGCTGCACATCTGGAAAGGATTATAAAACCATTTCCAATAAATTTGGAGCTCAGTGTTCTGCAGTGAGAAAGATTATTCACAAGTGGAAAACATTCAGGACACTTGCCAATCTTCTCAGGAGTGGACGTCCCAGAACATAGTGAGGGCCAGATGAAGCCTCATTTAGGTGTCCAGGCTTCCCAGGAACGGTTCATTTTATGATGCTTCATAAAAGGGCTCATTGTGCTGTCATCTAGGGGACAAATTTTGTGTAGCAACTAGATTGTAACATCGCAAGCAGCACAATTAAGATGTACATGTAGCTGCACTGCTCAAATAAATGTTCATGCACGTAATCATCATCTCTGAATCTTGCACGAGCCTTTACTTAAACACCGAACGAGTTGGTCATGTGATTCCGGCAAACCATGCGGCTTCTGTAACAAGGTCCTATGGACAGATGAGACCAAAGCTGTCTGGCTTTAACGTCCAGTGCCATGTTTGTCCAACACCAAACATCATTCCAGTAGAAACACCTCATACCCACTGTCAAGCACGGCGGGTGGTGGAGGGGTGGATGATCTGGGCTTGGTTTTTGCAGCCACAGGACATGGGAACCTTGCAGCCATTGAGTTGACCATGAACTCCTCTGTATACCAGAATATTCTAGAGGCAAATGTGGCCATCTGTCTGACAGCTAAAAATGAACTGCAACAGAACAATGATCCAAATCACAGCAGTAAATCTACATGGCTGAAAATGAAAAGAATCAAGGTTTTGGAACGGCCTAGTCGGAGACCAGACTTCAACCCAACTGAAATGCTGTAGCAGGAATCTAATTACTTATTACTTGTTTTTGCCCAAATTCTTTTTTTTCTTTTTCTTTTTTGACTTGGAAAAAACGTTCTATGTTGTTGTTCGGCTGAGGTTTGGCTAATACTGAGACCAGATATGATCAGATGATTTTTATTATGATTTTAGAAAAAGGCATAGAATTAAAAGAGGGGCACTAACTTTTACACATGACTGTATATAGGTTTAAACTTTTAACCGCATTTTTGTATTAATTTGGCTAATTTGGTAAAATTTATAATTCCTTAAAAATATATAAAAATGTTACATTTTGTCATTTCATAAATGGGAAAAAACAAAATCTGTGTATCTCACCGTAGACAACATCTCTGCTCTCGCTGTCTTCCTTTGTGCTGTTATGATAAAGCATCGAGCTCGAAGTTCTCGGCCTGTTCTCAGCCATTGTACCACTGACATCTCCAATGCAAGAAAGGCGGACTGAGACAATCGAAGGAATCATGTGACTCAAGTGGGTTTCCATGGTGATGCCCCTCTCAAACCCTTTGGTCGCCCCATTCTTCCCTGCCAGCTTGGTCTTGTTTGTGGGCAGGGGGCTGGAATGCCATTTTACACAAACACAATCAGCTCGGAGTGTTGGAGGATGTGGAAAAAATTCACGTCTAGGGGCGAAGAGGTAATTAGTTACCCAGCGGGAAAGAAATAAAGTTCTAGTTTTAGGTGCGAGTTACTTATTATGATCATTAGTCAGTGCGAAACAGCACACGCCAAACATGACTTGGCCCAGTGGAAAATCTGTGGAAATCTGATATTTCTGCCAAACATGTTCTTTTAAATATCTGTCATTATCCTTCATTACGTGTATTTATTTTAAGTCTTGCTCCCAGTGTAACTCATGTCCACTTGAATGTCAGATGCTTAATGATTTACCTAACTGTGTGTCTCAGTCTCACACACACATTGGCACTTAGGACAATATCCACTAGGGTTTTGCTTCGAGTTCTCAGGTCACCTAGAAGTCAGAAGTGTGTTTGAATCATGTACTCTCTCAATATATAGATATGTTTTTTCCCATGTCAGGCCGTAAATATACACCATTCCGCCACCCAGCTCCGGTGGCATCAGAGGTCAACTCCCTTACCGCTAACGCCAATCAAAACATACACAAACGCAGCATGGTCACTCCGTCCTAAATCACTCTGATGCTCGCTTTTACATTTATTGCACCCTTGTGGAATATTTGGACATGGTCTGTTGCTCTTGGGGCTCAAAGAGCTGAACAGTTCAACAACTAGATGGCAGTGTTCTCATGAACTTGACTTTCGAACAAATATGATGAGAAACAAATGAGAAAAAAATTATAGACTAGAATATAAAGTCTTTTTTTAATATAAATTCTGTCATAACAATTACATCACAGTGTATCATACAAACCTTTTCTTTTTAATCGTTAATAATTTTACAAGTTTTTTAAAGAAGCTGTGTTGTGATATTTTTATTTAAATTAAGAGCTGAATATAATAATAATAATAATAATAATAATAATAAACATGCCTGAGCAAATTGTCTAAATAAAACATGGAAGGAAAAAAAAATGTAATAGATGCACTAAATTAAAATAGTTATTAATGAATTCATATTAATATGTTAATAATAAATACAGGAATTAAATCTAGAAAGAAAATGGAAATATATTGGCTTTTTTTTTTTAAGTCAATTGTATATTTTGTTAATTCATGTAATTGAAGGATCTCGGGACATGATATCTAATAAGAGTCACAACATTTGGTAGGTGTAATGTTATTTAAGAAAGTTTAAAAAAATGTGTATGGTTTTAGAAAAAAAGAAAATGCAGAAATAAAGTAAACAAAAACAAAAAAAATTATTATGAACAATTATGAGATAGAGAAGCACATCTAAAAAATCTATTGGCCAGATCATCTTAGTTGCTTAACATTGATTTAAAAATAATAAATGACAAGGTTGTAATTGTATCTTTTTTAAAAAATTTTTTTTAAGAATATCAAGTACAAAAATATCACATGCTTTCACATATTACTGCTTCACAAATTCTCGAGACGAAATCCTTACTTTCACTGGACAGTAATGTAAACCAGGGACCTGGAGAAAATGGAGGGATCCACCTAAAAATATATCCATCCTTTTTCATAATTCATAGCAAACTGAGGAAACATTACTTATTAAAAAAATCATAAAATCAATAATTATAACTGAAAAATAAAATGGACTCTTTGGAATTATGTGTCATGAATATTATGAAATATTACTTGCTTTTACATACTAGTGCTTCACAAAGTCTCAAGAATGAATGAAATAATTGTAAACCAAGGACCTAAAGCGCTGGAGCAGCTTCACAGTCTGCATAAACATCCATCCATGCTCTTTAATAATCCATAGCAAACTGAGGAGACATTACCCCAGCCTGTGTATTAGTGTGTTTATTATGCCTCATAAGCTCAATGTGCTGGGAAAACACAGGAGACACACTCATGTGACTTTTATTCGTCATGCCTTAACACACTTATTTAGGTAAAAGGTCTTAATGAGGACCAACCACACTTTCAGAGTGTTTCAATTAAACTGTGAAGTTTGATCCTATGGGATTCCAGGAAATGTGTTCGAGAGCTGATTCTGGATCAGCGTTTGTTTTTCTTATAGATTTATGAAGACATAAATGGGGCTGATTCCCAGTCAGTTAATGGGGCGATAATTTGTGAATGATGATGGTGAGAGCTTTTAAAAGAATCTACCAGCCAAATCACCTTGTTTATCAAATTATTTACAACTGGGTTTTAAAAGAAGAATTAATAAGGTTTAGTATTTTTAGATGTCAGTTGTCTGCCCTTTTTAAAATTTATTTATGATTGTTGGTTAATTCATTTTAACATTTTTTTTAATTTAAAACATTAACCCATTAGTTACAATTTAGAATTAAATAGACTACTTTGGAATTATATGTCACTTCACAGTCCACCTAAATGTCTGTGCTTATTAATAATCCGTATCAAACTGAGGAGACATTACTCCTGCCTGTATATTAGTGTGTTTATTATGTCTCGTAGGCTCAATGTATTGGGAAAACAGGAGTTTTACGCTCATGTGCCTTTTATTCGTCATGCCATAAAACACTAATACAGGTAAAAGGTGTTAATGGGGACCAACTACACTCATCCTGGGACAGTGTTTGGTTTTCATACAGACTTCAGAGGACATAAAAGGGGCTGATCCTCGGTCAGTTAATTGGGTGATATTTCCACCCTGAGGGTCACACATGGGGCAGATTAGCACTTTTGTTTGCTCTCCATGGACCAAGCGGTGTTTATTACAAGAAGAAAGTGCTTTGGCATAATTATTTGTGTACATGTTCCCTAAATGAAGGCCTTCCAGACTAAATAGGTTAGACACAGAGGAATTTGAGGCATGTGTGTGAGTTCAATACCTTTTTCCTTATTGTACTTTATCATACACCATCTAGCGTTTTATGAAAATGAAACTGGAGTTTTTTTTTTTTGTCTCTTTTATTTTGTGTTTGGTCAGTTCACGTAAACATAGACAAAGAAAAAATTCAGATGGGGCATTAACCATCATGCTCCATTACAGTGACGGCGTCAGTCTTAAAAAAACGACTAAATAAATGTAAATATTGGAGCGACAGAAAGGCATGAGTCAGCATCTTTTCCTAAACAAAATGCAAAGCCGTATGTGCTGATAATATTACTAGATTGATCACTAGTGTACTGTTTTAAAAAACTTTTTAATACAGCACGTTTGTGAAGTTGTAGTTAAAACAAAATTTACCAATATTTCACCATTTTCTTTGTTCCTAGTTATGGTTATTCCTAATTCTTCAAGAAATAGATGAAATGCGTTTGACAGATACAGCTTTTGACAAAATTCCAATAAAATATTATCTAAAATCTAAAACACTCTATATTGTAATGTTTTCACTACATATACAAATCATATACACCCTTTTGTTTAATTTCTCACATTTACGTCAACAATCAGCGAGTAAAACGCAAACATTCTTCAAAGCAAGCAATTTGTTTTATGTTTTGCGAACACCACTACTGGAATTTTCCAGCTTCAATTGAGTTTCAGGTTAACGACCTCCTGTCTTAATTCACATCCAATAAATTATTTTGCGATGTGCGATGTTTGTGTTACTGAAAACTTTAACCAATAGTCACACACCAAGTTGACAATGACGTATTGTAAAATAATTCATATGCATTTATGTATTTAAAATTGAAAGAAAACAAGGAAACTAAAATTTTATTAAACTTTCTCTTGTCAAATACAAAACAGAAACAGACATTTTTTAAATTCAAAATATTTTTAAGTGTTTTAACAGTTGTAAAAACACACAAATTCGATGGGAAAATGGAAATCCCTAAAAACATATCGTAGTAGTTCAATGTAGCTTTTTTTTATTTTTATAAACAAACAACTTGAAAATACACACAATTAAGCTTAAAATACCATCAATATCACATTTATATCCATTAGTACTTATTTTAACCTTAAATAAATATTGTTATTTGGCATAATTAAATATATATATATATATATATATATATATATATATATATATATATATATATTTCTAAACACAAACAAAAAAAAAACATAAAACTGGTTTAAATTTTTCAAATTTCTTTAAGTATCTTATATTTTATTTATTGTAATTTTAAAACTGTAGTCCTAACCTAAATATTTTACTAGTTTACACTAGTTTGAAACATTTAAAACAAAACAAAACAAAACAAAAAACGATAAGGTGTGGAAGTATATGCTGGATTAAATTCTGGGTGATTTAAATATTCTCAGTTTTCAGCATCTGAAAAATCCTCCTTTACCTTGCTAAAAAAATCCGGTAGTGATCCATGTCAGCATTTACATGAGGGTTTCTTTAAACCACCAAGAAATTGCTGATACACATCAGTGTTCACTGTGCCAGAGTTGAAAACTCAGCTCTGTGTCTTTTCATCAGACGAATATTCCAGATAATCAGTTACAGATGAAGTGTGTGTGAGAAGGTGGGCCCAAGCATCTGATTGGTCCTGAGTGTTTGAATAGGAACTGAATTCTCCTTCAGGTCTCTCCAGCTATGTGAAGGATACATCTGAGAAACCATTTAGCAATCCATCAAGCACAGAACACTACAGTACATATGGCTTGTCACATTTGTCTCCAGTGTGGCCTGTTCTGGACATGATTTCCAAATACAGAGTACTGAAATCTACAGCTTAACATTTTTAGCTTAATCTCACATGTTCTGACAGCGGTTAGGTTTTACAAGTAAATTCCATCCAGAAATAAGGGCTACACGCATGATTTGGAGATCTGTCATCAGTGTGAATGTCAGACTCCAGCTTTTTTAGGGGTTGTGGTTACAGATGGAGCATGACCCATAAACCGGGGTGAAGCAATAAGGCCTCCGTGACCTCTGGACGTGATACGCAAGAACGGCTTTATACTCATGTGAGCGCACAGAATGTTTCTCTGAATGGACCTTAAATATTTCTATTAGATTGAGGCTTCAGCTAGCAAACAAGTTGTGACCAGGTATTGTGAAAAAACAAATGAATGCTAACTATTAAAGGAACGACAAAAATATTATTAATAAATAAACATGTTAAATGTTGACACATTACTCTACCAAATTTGCTGAGAACCAAGAGCCAATACAGTATATGGTAATCATGACCACCTGGGAGCTCATGCATTTAAAAGAGGGTAGATATAACTAGAAAACCACACTTTAGGACTTACTGAAAAAGGAACATAATTAGCTTTGGTGTTGTAACTAGCTAGCACTTACTTCTAAAAAATACCAACTTACTCATATAACATCATATTTGGCCTTGTTACTGTGCGACTCGCGGATATGAAAAAATTAAAGAGAATAACAAACTTTGCCGAGACCCCCTGCTTAGATTAGGAGAAGTCTCTTCTTCTCGAAGGTTGGAGTTGAAGTTAAATCATCTCTGTTATCTTTAACCATCACAGTGATGTTTCTAAAACCTGTGTCGCTCCCTCCCTCTCAACTGTTTAATAACTCTTTATGAAGACCCAGGTTTTAAAGTAAAGGATATATACAGGATTATCTTCCTGACCTTTGACCCTTCCTGGGATTAGCGAGACCTAGATCACAGGATATAGTGGAAAAGCAATACTTTGTGTAGAGTATATGTTTCTTCAGTCCTAAAACCTGTATTTAGTATTAAAGTAAATAAAGTAATAAACTTTATTTACTTTAATACTAAATAAATAACTTTTTTTAGTAATAAAGTAGTAGGTTTCACATAGCAGTCTTTATAACTGTATTACAAGCAGCTGCAGATAACAGAGGCGCTGTTCTGGGATCAGTGTGTGTGTGTGTGTGTGTGTGTGTGTGTGTGCGTGTGGTAGGTAATAACGAACATGATTGTGAAAGTGAAAACATGCTGATGGAACAGGAATGACATTTAGTCATAACGGCAAAGCAGTGAAGATTTTGCATTTTCATCATCATGAGAACTTGGCAGTGTAAATTTGGTTAAAATGTCTTGGTCCATTTGGAAGAATATGTAATAAATCATAGGTATAGTTCAGTCATTCCCAAACGTAAGGAGACCACAGACCAATTTGAAACCTAAATATTTTTTTTCAGCCCACCCAAATCTTTAATCATCACTCTGTTCAACATAAACGAACAATGAAACAATTAAAATCCCATGGCTTTGTTTTATTACTTGCAATTACCTTTCTAAATGTAAAAAATATTTAATCATAAAAATTTTGGTAATTTCAAACCTTACTACGAAATTGAAAACTAAAAGTTATTTTTTCAATATTGTAAATGGTCTCCCACAGCCCACGACGGTACAGTACCTTTATGAAACACGACACCCACACTATAGGAAACACTGATAGAGAATTTTATCACTCACTTTAGACCGCTACCAGATTTTTATTTCCACTTGTAACTTTACTTAGCAAAATGTTAGAAAGTTCCTTTGCCTTCATTTCTCATTAACATTCCCACCTGTGGAGCTTTGGATGCTGCTTAACATTTATGTCACAAACAGCTATGTAATTAAATGTAAATAGCTGGCATGGGTCATTGGGGCATCTATTGAGCCCAAAATGAGGCTGAGTAATTCTGTTGGGAAACATCCGCTCCTCAGTGTTACCCTGAGCTCCTACCCACAGTCCAATCTGATTCGAACACAACTCGCCATTTCTGCTGAAAGAGAGATTTTAATTTTGGCTGATGACCCGTAAATACCTTATTAGGCTGGCTGAATATCAAGGGCACAAGATTAGATTAAACTGGCTGAACCATCACAAAACATTTCTATAATAAACCAGAAAAAAAAAAAACTTTTTCAGTGAATTAATTATTCAACAAAAAACAATTAAATAGCAAAGACCATGTGAACTGGAAATGCAACCTAAACATAATCTACAGTTGTTTCTTCAACAGTCTCTTTTTTTTCGCTCATTTTATAATGAGTATAAACCCAAAGTTTAAAACCCAAATAATGAAAATATGGAATGATTGCCGATACAGTTTCCTGTCAACGAGCTGTTACTATAGAAACGATACAGCCAAAACATATTATTGGTGCTTATTTTATTCATTTCTTTTTTGTCATACTGTACATATAATAAAGAAAATGTGTGTGCGCTAAAGAAGCTACTTCTGCAGTTTATGCGACCTGAAGTGACCTTGCTTCCCCAAAAATTTCATGTTACTAACTTCATATTATATATACTGTATAATTCATATCTCATATGAATTTCATATTTTCACATTTTGTATATCATAATGCACATGAAATATTCATATTTCTTTATGAGTATTGATACAAAAGTTGGTGTAAGCGTCAAGAAGCATATGACCTGTAAAAATTGCAAAACTGCAAAATTAAGGATTTTCCGTTCAATTACTAACAAAAGTGGTTTTGTTTAAATGATCCCAATCAGACACACACCTTATGGTATGTGGCCATAAAACATAGAAAACTATAGTTTATTCAGTCAAAATTATTATGAATTACTGTGAACATGTATACCATTAAAATTCCAGGTCTATCTCTGTGCTTTGCACGAGAGATAATATTAAAAAAAATCTGTAGTGTCCGTAACCATGTCAAATTCATGTTGCGATATCTTAACAATTTAGCATTTTAGAATAATACGCTTTTTCAGGTTTATGTCTTTTCCTGTAAAATCTAAATTGGCCAAGTTTTATCTGAGTGACAATTAAGATCATTAAAAGATTTTAATAAAAAAAAAAAAGTTACAGACACTACATAAATAAAAGCATGAAATTGTATTTAGCAAATGTGTTTTTTTAACCTGATAAAAATATAAATGTGTATGCATATTAACAAAAAATTAAGCATTAATCAGGACATAAGAATCATTAAGTATTATGAAAAATGGTGCTACATGATCCTATTTAAAAATTCACCTGGGTGACACTTTCTAGCACCGGTACCATGTTTTCTCCAATCGCATTCCTAGACTCATCCTTTCAGAACTTTAACACTAATCAGATTGAGAATTTAACAGCATTGTTGGAGAAATCTCTATACCTCCTTCCAGGCTCCTTTATTTTATATTGGCGTGATAACCGCTAATAGTGACAGATCTGCTACAGCTCAACTCCAGCAGGAACAGCGTAGGCATTTTTGCCAGCTTTAACGGTCCCACAAGTCTCCGAGAGCAGACACAAGCTGTCTACACAGGGCCTTTGAGTACAGTAGCTGTAGACGTGGTGGACATTTTCATCCAGAACAGATGTGTATCTACAGACAGATAAACATACAGAACAATTCACACACACACACACACACAAACTGTATATATACAATAATCTTCGCCACCAAAAAAAACCCACCTGTTGAGTCTCAGGGTGGAAATAAAAGCTCATGAGAAATTGTCCTATAAACACACAATGGAGTAATGAAAGCCAAACAGGGGTGTGATTACAGGACGGCTTCTCAGTTTAATGTCCGTCCGCTGGGATGTTATTAATCTGCTACTCTTCGCCCATTGTGTCTTCTGTCGACAGCTCGCAACTCTCTCTCAGCTGAAACCTTGCTCTACTTGCACTTGTTTCAGATGGCGTGGTGTCTTTCCATGTGGCGCTTAAAGTTGAGCTGGAACCATATATATGTTGTGTCCTCACACTGCGTCTGGACGTGCACGTCTCAGTCGCCTCCATGTTTATATATGGGAACCATTTTGCTTGGTTCGAATAGCCGATATTATCTTCAATCACTCGCTTTGGGATGAAGGACCTGAACGAATGTGTGCACTTGAACAATTCGGCTTTGCTACAAACATGCCACAGGGAGACGTGTCCACTATAGACTATGGGGAATATATGTGCTTTTTAGTGCTCTGGAGAATGTAAGCATGCTAGTATTCGCTCTCTCTCTCTCTCTCTCTTTCTTGTCTCTCTCTCTCTATATCTGTCTGTCTCATCTTTCGCATTATACATCAGCGTATAAGCCGTAATTCAGGATCCTATACACAATGGAGCTTTATGACAGAGTGGTATTAGATATAACCTGAGAGGAACTGCGATAAAAGCACAGTGAAAAACTCCTGCACGGCTAAATGGTCAGCATAGTGTAGTCTGCGAATAACTCACTTTCATGTCCACAGAGGCGAAGACAGAGCTGAATGCATTTGATGAATGTGGGGTCTGAGACATTTATTTTCTTGGGCGAAAGTGAGACATCTTACTCCGGACATTCCTTCCATAAAGGTTACATATATACTTC
The DNA here is from genome assembly GCA_030014305.1 of Clarias laeviceps. Lineage (NCBI taxonomy): Eukaryota > Metazoa > Chordata > Actinopteri > Siluriformes > Clariidae > Clarias > Clarias laeviceps. Next base: position 39,913,937 of record JAQMYJ010000023.1, on the reverse strand, counting down.
TCCTTGCGGAAAAGTTGACATAAAGATTATTGAATGTTAAAATGTTAGAACAGAACTCCTTCCTGTCTCTTTCACATCATCAACTACAGTATCAAGCGTGAGACAAACCCGGTTCGTTGAAATGGTAACCTGGGGGCGCCAAGACTTTATTCCGAGTGAATAATGTAAGAGCAACCTTTATCAGATGGTGTTAAAATAAACAAAACAGCTTTGGTTTTTTGTGGCTGGATCTCGAGTGGTTTTTAATTTGACGTACAGTGTGATAATTCCACTTTCTAGGGAGCGAAAGGAGTGAATACGGAGCCTTTAATCCAGGAAATGTCTACTAAAAGTCAAATTAAGTTAAAAATCACTGATTTTGTTGCGTAGAAATTATGAATAAATCTTAACTACTTTACATTGAACCTTTAATTTCCATATGGGATGATTTCAAAATGTAAACTCAAAAGTATTGGCACCCTTGGCTCTTTCTGGCGATTGTGATCAGCCCTTAAATGCTGCAAGTTTTACTATAATTTAATTACTCGATCCAGTAGTTTGCTCCAGTCATTATCCAATGAGCAGTTTAGTAACTTTTCTATTTTAATGCTTATGCAGTAACATATCGAGCAGGGATGTACCTAGGACATTCCTGTATAGTCAGATGACCTGGTTATTATTCAATCGAGTGTGAGAATGGTTGTGTAGTGAAACATACATCACACTGATACATCATTTGGCTCGTCCTCGAGGATACTGTGTATATTAGTCAACGAGATCGAGCTAGGAATGGGGATTTATTAGCTGCTGAGTGTTTCTACACCTGATTAAGGAGTGCACTTGTTCTCCAGGATATAGATGTGTGTATATACACAGTATGAGACAGATTGGGGGGGGGGGGGGGACTAGCTTTAGTATAACTGAGTAATGAATTTTTGATGTGTCTGTGCGGTAAGGAAAAGAAGAAGCCACAGACATATAGTTTCTCTGGGAAACACACAAGCACTCTGGGGAAAGCAGTAAGAGGGGGCCAGGAGGGAGACAAAAATAGGCTGAGATTTCATCACTAAAATCGGAAAAATGTGGCTTCTTCCAAATAGTGTTCACAGACTCCAAGCCAAAAATAAATAAAAAATACGGGCTGGACCTCTCTGTTGAGACTTCCACTTTGCACTCAGATTTGTGGTATAATTATTTTGACAAGACCACTCAAAGCTTTGGACATCTTACTGCATGTGTACATGCTGCCATATTCTGACAGCAGTATGTGGGGAAAAGTGCTCATGTAATTATTATTAGAGTATTACGGTATCAATCATTGTTCCTGGAAATATTACACCAGATTTTACATCAAGTTGTGCGGGAGAAAAACAATGCGGTTTTATCCCAGTGTTAAGTAACTCGTGTATTTCTTTATACTGCATGGGTAAAGATTATTCACATATTGTCGCTTTTCTTTTAAAGGTGGGACTTTATTTAAAAAAAAGGACACATCTAGTGAACCTACACTCACATGCACTATAGACTTCATATCACAGCTGCTGTGACCAATCAATAATGACCATTGTTCCCAAAACCCAATCACTGATCACCATTATTTCCAACGACCAATCACAGATCACCACTGTTCCCTCCCATCACTGGTAAAAACTGATATAAAAATATCCAAATAAATTATTATCTGACCTCATTCTCGAGTAACCTTTTAGCATGTATTAGCATTACCCAATAAGCCTATGCAACACTGCTTCTGCAGCCAAAATGATCAAGTACATGCTTCCATTTTCTTTCCACTTAACTGCGAGTTAAATTTCAGGAGTAACCCTGTGGGTCTGGCAACAATCTAAAGAAAACTATAAGACAAATAAAATATCACTTTTTACGAGAAACAAAGGTGAAACTCAGAAGTTTTTTACAATTTTTTTAAAGAGTCATAATAACAATAAAACATTTGCCACACTGCTGCAATGTTTCCTTCTTTCTCCCATCCATGTAGGAGGCCCTTTTCTGGAGGGTTTGACAGGTTCTGGTGTCCACTGCCAACCAAAACACCCGCGGTGTCATTCATGGTACACGGCTCACACTCACCCAGCCATGGAAGAGCGGCGAAAAAACCCGACGTGCCTGCACGTCCTTGTGCTCCACAACGAGGCAGCGTGTCTCTCTCTGTCAGCGTTTGGACAGATATGGGTTATTACTCAGAGACCTCCATGTTTTAATTGGCACAGTGAAGAGAGGAAAAATCCCGTTTGCTCACTGCTGGACTCTGGGTCCCACAAGATGGCATGTTCACAAACATACCAAACCATTTAACCTTTAAAAGTCTTATCGTTAAAGCGTAATTTAATGTAACTCATGGGATGACAGTCGCTTTACAAATGTTTCCCGTTCCGTAACTTGTCCCTGGACAGACACCGGCTCACTGCTAGAGTAAATACAGCAATATTTATACATGATGATATGAACCTCGCCATAAAAACAGGTGGACGATATCAAAACCCAGATGAATTCACAGAGGAGCTTGTTTCCTGAACACTCAGGACCTGTTTTATGGATTTGGGATTTATGGCCAGCTGAGGTACAGCACTTGTGAGTGAACTGCTACTGACAAGAATAGCAACGGCTCTATCATGAACCTGTCACAAGAAAATCTCTGAAATTTATACGTGTTATATTAAACCTACATATAAAAAATGGGGCCAGGGTTTAAAAGACCAGGTCTGTTCTGGTACAAGACAGACACAACTAGTCTTGTACTACACACAATCAATCAATCAATCAATCAATCAATCAATCTACCAATCAACCAATCAATCAATCAATCAATCGATCAATCGATCAATCGATCTATCTATCTGCTGTATGTACAATACCATACAAAAATGTCTTTATATTATATTAAATTCTGTAGATTAAACTAACGAAATAGAAACAAATATTTTACTATGACAGGCTGCAAAATGCCTAAAGATCTGATTTAAAAATTGATTGTTTATGTAAGAACCTCAGCAGCGACCTCATTTCCCCTCTTGTCTGTTCCAACCACTCTGCATTCAGCATCAGCACTAAACTAATCACCAGCCTATAACTTGTCAGGTACGGGGACTGGACTGACAATGAGAGACCAAAATGTGCCAAAAATGAGATCCAAAAAAGTCCTTCAAGAAGCCTGGAGAACTATTCTTCAAGACTACATTAAATAATACATGAATGTCTGGCTCTTTAAAAGCAAAATATGAATTTTTTTTTTTTTTTTTTGAGGGACTTTTGCACAGTACTGTGTTGAGTGTTTATAGGTATATTTATCATTCATTAAAAGAGTCTCTAGTGTCACTGTTTTTTTTTTCCAAGTCAGTACATTGTCCACCATGGGGATGTTTTCAGATCATTGACTGAGAACAAACAAAAACAAACAAACAAACAAACAAACAAACAAACAAACAAACAAACAAACCAAAACCCAGCAGTGGTTATGTATATTTATTACATTGTACAATCTTTGTTTGTCCTTTAAGATCCTTCTCAACAAATTGTTAGGAGGTAAGATGCTTAAAAAAATGTGACTTTTAAAAAAAAGTTATTATTATTATTATTATTATTATTATTATTATTATTATGGTTAATATTACTACTACTACTACTAATAATAATAATAATGACTTTATTGCTGATTTTTCAACACATTTTGAATCACATAATTATGCATCCGTAAAATTCTATTTATTTTAGTTAAAAAAAATGCAGATTTTTACAGACACTAGAAGAACTCTGTGTTCTATGTCAGTACTAGTACTTGTGAAATCCTACATTGTTTCTTAATCGCACAGTTTTTCCCAAGTTGCTGAACAGATAACGACCACCACTGTTACTGAAAAAAAACTTACCTACTTAAAAAAAAAAAAAAAAAAGTGTAAAAACATTGGCTGCGAGCCCGTACCTGGCTGTCTTGGTGCGTCTCCAACCCCCAGCTCTGATTTCTGATTTGAATCTGCGGACATGGTGGTTTACCTCCGCCTCTGATTAAAGAGATCTGTTCATCCAGCACACGTTCAGGCGCCAACGTCAAGGGAGGGAATAAAAAAATAAAAAATAAACTCCCTCCCGTGGGCACAGATTATGCTGTGGATCTCAGTAGCTTTCCGTCATCACAGGTATTTAGTCATGAGAGGTTTAATTGTAGCCGAACATCAAAGACACAGCTATCTGTGGAGCACTGAAACACTTACAGAACAGCTCGGAGGGCTGAAAGCTGCTTTACAGATGTTTAGCGTTTTCTGGTGATAAAAAAAAAAAAGATGTTGATTTTTTTAATGTGTCATACAATATTAGATGTATGATGTGTGTGTTTATAGTAATGCCTACAATTTTCAGCAGGTAAGGTGTTATTGTAAATAAATAAATAAATAAATAAATAAATTCTACTCAGATGCACATTGTTATAGTCATTAATATTATTTTATATGAACCTATTTTTGTTTGTCCTAGTCTAATTTTATTTTTTCTAAAAAAAATTAATAAAAAATAAATTATTTCCCTTAGTTTTGTTTTTACATTTGATTTAATTTCATATAAAATCTCAATGTGTTTCATTTAAAATAACAAATTATCAGCACTAATATAAATATTTGAACCAAATGGATATACTGGGTTAGATAAAGTGCTATATAAATAATAAATGTATATTAATAATAATAAAAAAATCAAGCCAAATCAATATACTGTAAATAAAATGAGCAAATAAAATTCAAGCATAAATAAAAAAGGTATAAAACAAAAAGGTTTCTTTTTTTTTTTTACCCTTGTTTAACATTTGCTGTGGCGTTATTTATGCTGTGATATACAGTATTGGAGTGTGTGTGTGTGAGTGTGTGAGTGTGCGTTAGACCCAGTGTTGTATTACCTCCTCTGTGGCTTTAAGTGCTTCACACACACCATCATGAAGTATACACACCGCACAGCAGCTACCGCATGCGTGCACGTATGTGTGTGTATGTGTCTACAGGCGTGATTTACAGTTATAACCCTTAAACACACTGCATACACACACTCACACAGAGTAAACACTGGAGTGCTGTTCGTCTGTCTAAAAGGAAGCAGACTAAGGAAATGTTTATAAAGCCTATATTTTTCATCTCTGTTATTTGGCAACTGTTTATTGTAAGAGTTATTCTACAAAAAATTTGAAGATTAAATAATATAAATTAATATGTGTGTCTCTAGAGCATGATTATACAGTGCTTATATGGTTGACTAAGGATCTAATCAAAGAAAGTATTGTAGAAAAAAACACACAATGTGATTATTATTATTAGTATGTTTATTATGATTATTATTAATAATGAACTATTTTCTCTATAACATTTAATTTGTAATACTAATCACAAGGTGTCTTGGTTAAAAAAAAATACAAATTACAAAAAGATTCTAACATAATATAAATAAGTGGAATGTTAAATTATAAAGCCATGAAGCCACAATAACAAGCAATAGTAAAAAAAAATATCAATTAAAAAACTAATGAATTGTTCATAATAATAATAATAATAATAATAATAATAATAATAGAAAATCATGTAGAAGATAATTTTTAAAAATTTAAAAATTTTACATTTCATTTATTTATTTAACTTTTTTTATTATTTTTTTTTTAGATTTGAACTTTGACTTAGTGCTTGTGATTAATTATTTAAACACAAAAGTCTACAAATTAATAACTGGAAAAACACGTACTTGGGAATTAATGAAGAATTTCCAATTATGTACTTATTATTGGCAAACAACCTCTTAATTAGCCTAAATAAATACACTTAAAAATAAAACAATCTTCATTTCCAATATGATCTAAAAAAAATCTAATCATGCACTTTTAAAACTGATTAACATATTATATAAAATTTTATTTAAATGTTATTTATATACCGCTTTTAACAATGGTCATTGTCGTAAAGTAACTTTACAGAATCCAAAAAAAATTGGAAAATGAGGATGAAATGTGTGAGAAAATATGTACAAATCAAAATGATCAGATTGTCCCAGATGATCAAGCTGAGAGTGATGGTGGCAAGGAAAAAAATCCTTAAGATTATCATATACTGTTTCATCAACCCAAAATAGTAGCTTCTAGTAAAACCCACTTCTGCAGGTACGGGACAGGACAGTGCACCCTTTGTGACAGAATTCCCCCTTGCACACATAACAAAAGAAAGTGTACAGGTTTTTACCCTAAAGACAATCATATGACGCCCCTGATGAGTTCATGACTTTTAAACACCTTGACAATAAACACAATGTTGTAGGATGCTCTGTGAGAGCAAAGAATTCCACTGTAATACTCATGAAAGGAGCTCTATTACAGCAGAGAGATAAGCTCAGGGCATGACAGCACACAGATAAGGCTGGATAATACGAATAAACTGTGTGCGTGTGTGTTGTGGCAGTGGTGCGTATCGCTGGTGAAGAGAGAAAAATTCCACACCTATGGCCTCAGCCTGATAAAAAATGTGCATTTGAAAAAACAAAAAATACACTTTTGACTTTAACCCAAGTCTGAAAACATCTCCAGTTTTCCTTCACATTGGCCGATATCACTTTCAATTTAGAGAAACCGCAGATCTCCAAGATGCCACTTCAAGAATGAACAGCCATCAATTCGGACCCACGATGTAATTAATGCTGACGCTAAAACATGCTAGACTCCATGTACATGCTCTAAGGTCAAAATGTTAATGGTTTGCTCTATAAATTTCCCGACAAATGACCAAAAATAACTGTTAGCTTAGTGCTCCTCAGGCTAATTTGATTCCCAAATAATATCAAACACACACAGCTATAATGGATACAGCACTGATTTTGCTCTAAGACAAAGGTGTAAGCGACACCAAATTCTACAAGCAGCTGTTAAAGCGATGCGGGAGTATTACTTTCGAACCCATCATGCTCAGGCGTGATGATTCGATTACAGGCTAATCGGAAACATGTGATCCCCAGCTTGCTGTTCACACATCGGACCTTTATTTTAAACCACAGTCCCTAAAGAACGGGTGAATATTAAAACATCCCATTATAGGGCATTACGGGTACTCCTAAAAATGCATGTCTGCTGGATACGGCTTTTTCAGAAAGTATGGGTGGTGCGAACTTTTGTGAGTAATTCTCTTTATTATAGGGCATACGAAACCTTGTCACTCTGCATTACTCAGCTAATGATCGTGAACAAACCTTCAATCTGGTTGGTTTCATGGTGGATTGATAGGTTGATGGTTTGATTTGGATGGTGGGTTGTGAAGCAGGTGGTTTAGTTGGTAGTTGGATAGTGTGTCAGCGGGTTGGTTGGTGTGTTGGTGGTTTGATTATATAGTAGGTTGGTGGGCTGGGTAGTTGCTGGGTTGGTGCATTGGGCAGGTGATGGTTTGGTTGATAGGTTGGGTGGTGGTTTGGTTGGTTGGTTGGTTGTTGGTTTGAATGGATAGTAGGTTTGGGAAGTTGGTGAGTTAGTGGTTTAGTTTGTTAGTTGGTGGTTTGGTTGGTTGAGCAGTGCATTGCATGGTTGATGGTTTGTTGATGGATCACTGGGTTTGTAGAAAAAAAAAAAGAAATTTGAACTTACTGAAAATTTTCTTCATTGCTTAAAAATTATCATTGACACAACCCAGAATGAGGTCACCTCTCAAAGTACTTACAAATTACTTACAAAAAAAAATAAAAAAGCCAAATTAAAATAAAGGGTAGTTTATGGCAGACCCGGAGAGATTAGTTATTGTTCTAAGTAAGGAATAGAACCTTTTAATATGTTAAAACATTGGTTCTGGTAGTGGACTTCCTTCCTCTTGACTCCGCCTCAAATCAATATTCATTCAAGACAAACTCACAAGCTGGACAATATGTAAAATTTAGTGCAGGGGACAGACACAGTCCTGCTCAGCTTGGATAGGCTTTTTATGGGTGCAGTAAAGCTTTTTACACACTTGTTTTTACACACACCTTTAACACCCTAACCCTACAACCCTGAACAAATTGTTCTGACATTCTCCACTTATTCTGAATGAAGCATGTGTCAGTGATTGGCTCTCCATGCTGATTCATGAACAGAGAGCACAACATACACACACTCACACACACACACACACACACACAGAGCACGCTGACAAACTGCACGTCTCTCATATCGGTCTGTCTAACGAGCAGAGATAAACACTTGTGTAATTTCATAAAGTTCATGACCTACATCTCTGCTAAAAATCTGAAGTAAGCGCAGGCATGCACACACACACACACACACACACACACACACACACACACGTTTCTCCTCCCTCATACACAACTCGTCCTCACTGTGTGTGTTCAGAGGCAAAAAACAACAAACAGATCAAGTGGAGAGATATATGAGGTGAAGTACACGTGCCACGGCAACTCCATCACATCACAAACACACAAACACATGGAGACCTTTTATTTTTCATATAATGAAGGAATTTTATCCATCTGACATTATCATTTTTCATGCTTTATTTAGCGCTCACTCTAAGAAAAAAAGGGAAAGGAAGAAAACCAAAAAGTAGTATATGTTTCTTATTACTTTAACAGGGCCTTAACAACAACAAAAACTAAAGTAAATACACATTCAAAAACAAAAAATCCCAAACTTTTTTAGTGCTGAGTATGCAAAATTCTCTACATTTGATAAGATACAGGTCGTACATAGCAAGATATTTAAGTTTGCAGCATTCTGTGCAAACTCTTGCGATTGTTGTACAAGAAAATCCCAGGATTTTGGGCACCGACAACCACAACGTAGTCACAATTGTTGAGGTCATTTTACGTATAGTAGTTCACATGGATTTAAATTGAACCATAATATCAATTAGACATACAAACATAATGACCACACACTGAAACACACTGATTATATGTTGTCTTTTGGGACAACATATATTCACAGTGAACCATCCAATCTGCACACAACTTGGCAGAGGTTTTACACCAGATGCCCAACCTGACACAACCCCCTCTTTTTATCCGGGATTGGGACTGGCACTGCTGGGGTTTGGGCATTGGGTGGGAATTGAAAAACCTACCACTGAGCCACCAGTGCCCCTACACTGTAGATAATATATTTGAGTATAATGAGGCCAGGGCAGGGATTAAGGTGTTGGACTGCTGATAAGAAGGTTTGAGCTTCAATACCATTGAGCTGCCACTGTTTGGGCCTTGAGTGAGGAACAAGGTTTTTCACCATCAGGTACAACTGGGCACTGAGCTAGCAACCTAGTAGCATTCCCAAAAAAACGATGGATACCTCTAAAGGCGGTGGGGAGTATTCGTCACTCGATGTACCCGATGGCACGAGGACAGACCCTTAACCCCTGATAATGAGGCTACATGGACTAAAATGAGCATTTAATGAGGAAAATGAGACATTCACAAGCTCTCAAGGACACATGGATGTCTTTATCTCTCTCTTTTGCTCCTTTTTTCTCACTATCCCTAATTATATATTTCTCTGGAGATTTGTCAGTAAAAGAACAAAAGACAAACACCAAGTTTGCTCCAGTGGACGCCCTGAGGTCAAGGACTGGGATCTCTATTTAAATGCTGGAGAATGTCTCAGTCCCGGTTTGTTACATAATTATTAATGGCCTAATGCCAGTGAAAAGCTTTAGGTTGAAACATCTCGTTGATGAGAGGGATCAGAGAAGGAGGCGTTTAAGCGGACTGGAATGCTACATGAACTGGGATAAGCACTCTGTATATCCATGGTGAGCAGAAAAACATCTCATCATGAACAAAACATCAGTACCAGCGGAAGGACACATCAGGTTCCATTCCGGTCAGTTACAGTAAGAACAGGAATCTGAACAGTGAACAAGGGTGCAGAAACACAAAAACATGACCCTCGTCAGTTTCTCATTCAGGGTTCATTTCAGTTCCATGTGATCATCACATTATTACTGTGTTATTTGTCTGCACTGAAAAAAAACTTTCGTTTAAATTTTTTTTTTAAACCACAGTACTGCTTGTGTTAATTTTAGATTTTAAACCTGAGTAAGCCTCTAATTGAGGGATAACTGTTTGGTGTGATTAGACTATTATTATAATTTAGTGCTATAAGACTATAATTTAGTGCTATTTCATTTCTCTTTGCCAGCAGAAGAAAATGTTAGATTTAGCCAGACGACGTTACAATGTCCTTCTCGATAATGCCTCGTTTTGATTTATGAGGCACATGTAACAATTATGAAATAATTTTCAACTGTAAACAGTTTTCCACATGTTTGCTTCACATGCAATTGCTTCCATATGAGTGAATACCAATTCAAAGCTAGCAGTGATGTTTCGGCTCGACACAAACAAAACAGCCTGTGTCTTAAACAACAAGAGTTCACCGACAGACAAATTTACATTGAACTGTCCATAATTTACACTTATATCAGCCTATATATTTTCATTTTTCTTTACGGTTGTACTGGAGGTATAAGGGTCTTACAGCTAGCAAGGCAGGCTGTTATGATAACAGTTGTGATTAGCATTGTGTCAAACTATGTTGTTTGGTTCATTAGCATAATTTTTTTGCCTAATCAAAGGAGTAAAATGTTAAAATAAAAAATGTAATATGACGGTTTGACGTGTGTGTGTGATGACTAGCAGGGCTAATTACTCGCAGCTAGCTTTGATAGCATCATCGCTACCAAGTAAACAGTAAGGAAGAAAAAAAAGTCACCTCTTCACCGACTGGAAAGTCAGAGCAAAGATTTTTTCCTCAAGCGCGGGCTCTGTTTTTTGTCACGACGCTTTTTTCATGTTTCTGTGAAAAACCTCTTTTTCTGTTTCAAGCTATTCTTGGTTAAATAAACAAGCTGAATAAATGATTGACTATACATCTAGTTTGCCTTGTTTAAGACAGACTATTTCTCTCCTTCCTGTTCAAGTCATCGGTCTTGCTTTTGTTTGAAGCGAGGGTGAAGCAAGTGAGTCTACAGTATGAGAACACAAATCACTAAGTGCTCTAAATCCCAGTGTGTGTGTGTTTGTCTGTCAGATGCCAGCGCACTCCCAGTGCTACTACTAAAAGAGCACCCACACCACAGAGAGGGTGTATTGGTCTTAAAAAAAAATATCTGAAAACACCAAAAACAGTCCATATTTTCTATTCCTGATTTTTTTGTTTCTGTTGTAAAGCAGTTGTCTAGGCAATACCTAAAAAAGCCCTAATTACTCAATAAACATCTGAAAATCTTAATACCATGACCGACTTCATTTGACTATCAGAGTAAAATCTGCCTGTGTAGTGGAAATCTGAATATAGTGCAAATATGTCTATAGCGTTGGACTTTTCGAAGTATGTCCAATTTTAAGTCATAACTGACGTAAAACTACCTAAAATGTCCCTTTTACTATATATTTATCTTTTTTCAATTGATCTAAATTAAAATTCTAATTTTATTTGTTACATATACAGTTATACACAGTATGATATGAAATGATATGCTCATATGACCACGGATAACCTAAAATATTAAGAATAAGAAAAATAAGAGTTTTCCAATAATAATATATAGAATAGCATAAAATTTTATAAGATTATTATTATTTTTTTTACAAATATAGAAAACTTAGCTGTAAATTTTGAATTTACATTATGTACAAACAATAATAAAATAAAATAAAATAGATTTGAAGAGTAATATAGAAACCATGACCAGACATGTGCAAGACAATGTGCAGAATAATGTGCAAAGTCACAGTTTAAAGTTCTGTGGTGTGTAAAATGTGCAAATGTACCATACTGTATGTAATATGTGATGTGCATCATGGTGTTCTGGTTGGGAGTCCTTTGTGGTCTATACTTTATCAGGTAAAATTTCCCTTCATTCAAGATCGTCAAAACTAATGGTGTTTCTAACACTAAGATATGTTGTAATTTATTAAATGATTTTAAAAAAAATGGTCCATTGGTTTGGTTTGGTTATCTTGTATGCTGTTGAAGAATTGTTAATTGAAGAAGCTAAAAAAGCAGTGACATGATGAAAGATAAAGTGTTTAAACATTTTTTTTCTTCATTTAAAAAAAATCCCCTCATCAACTGAGCAAACACTTGGATTCAAAACAAATTCCACCTCTTTATTCTCTCGTGTAGTCTGAGAGACACTGACAATCAGCAACATGAAGAGCTAAAAGTAAGAATGAGCATAAAGACAGAAAGGGCTCCTGGGCCAGAAGGGAAAAGAGCTCTTCACAAACACGATTAATCGAATACAAGTGGCTTCTTTCACAAAACCCACGCTTTCTTTTGCCTGGTCACAAGAGTTTCGACATGGTTTGCTCTGACGCCTTGGAGACGTGATGTGTTCTTGGTTTGAACATTTCACCTTCTGTACTGTAGGTGCAGAAGGATGGGCTGAAGGGGAAGAGAGCTATTCCAGCCTTTCATAATAATACTCTGTTAAAACTCAACATGTTGAACCTGGTGAATTTCTGTGACACACCAGATGAAAAATAAAGTCATCAAATCGTGGTTTCTTTGTGATTTTTCTGATCGACACATGCAGAAAACTGACTGACCATGAACGAAATTGAATCTGATCTTGACACTGTGGTAAATGATGTAATTGAATCATCTCGAGGAACCCATGAGGAGTGCTCTGTTTTCTATTATTATAGTAAAAACCCATCCCACACACACACACACACACACACACACACATTAGGATGGATATACTAATGCCCCAAGTCCCAAACCTCTAACTGCATGGTGACGGCGGTAAATTAGTCACAGCTATAAAAATGTACGCAGCTCCTCACATAAACGTGTGTGTCCTTCCTCACTTTTCAGCCTGTTACAGAGATTACAATCACAATGTGTATTTTAAAAAGAAATAAATCATCTGGTAAAATGTCGAGCTTCAAATTCTTGACATATATATTAACTCTTAATTGCGGTCTGTATTTCTGTCACAGATAGCTACATTAACATTAGTTCTACATTGTGTCCATGTTATTATGCTAGCTAGTGTTTGAGAGATTAGCCAAACTCAGAACTTTGTTTTCATACTTAAAAGACATTTAAGATTTTATCCTCTGAGTGGACATTTGTTAAAGCTGTCCTTAAGCTTTTACAGAGGATTTATTTTTGTAAGTAATTTGTTTTCCTCATGATTTCCCTTAGCATGTTTGCTAGCTGAGATGACTCAGCTTTTCTAACTCACTAACTGCGATATAACATTAGTACCATTTCACACAGGATATAATTTTTTTTTTCTTACAGTTTTCCTCTTCTGTGTGTACTAAATCAGAACTCTGCATATCATGATTCAAAATACTTTTATGCTAACTTGCTGCTATTTGCTAAGATAAACACATGCTAACTGCCCAGAACAGGGGTTTGTTTCACAGATATGTATTTTCAGGTATGTAAATAGCTTTGGCTGTACTGACCAAAATCTCAACAGGGTCAGGCTTGTATGTTCTCTCTCTCTCTCTCTCTCTCTCTCTCTCTCACACACACACACACAATCTAGTAGCTGTAATCTAACGCTAAACACAAATTAAATACTGCAAAAAAGAGTGAGAACATTGCTTTTTGCTTCAGGTCACATGGTTAGCTTACTGCTAGCTTCCTTTGTAGATATTTTTATTCTTACTCTTCTCTTGTTGTGAAGCCATAAGTGAATGAGAACTATTTCTTGATATGAACTCCAGCTTTATGGGGAAATGAAAAATCAACAGACAAAATTTACAACAAGATTAGCTTAAGGAATCTCAATGTGTCAAAATGCATAAAGCTAAATTCAGTAGTCTAACTTGTACACACAGTACTAAATAAATGTTGTTGTTTTTTTCTGGCTTTGCCACTTGTTGGGATAAATATGGAGTTAGCTACATTAGCCTCGTTGGTCATATTTTAAGAAGCTATAGAAGAAACAAACAAATATTTGCTGGTGTAAATATAGAATTAGGTAAATTAGCCTCATAGCTCCAGATGCGAAATTAAAGAAGCTGAAGCAGTAATCAATCAGTAAAAAATTGTTATTAGTGTGAATGTATAGTTAACTGCATTAGGTTTGTAGGCTTTGGGTAGAAACTTAAAGAAGCTAACATTCATGAAGAAAGTGAAAAATTTGTCATCATAGAATCCAATTGCCACAAGCAACGATGGCTTGTAAGTGCAAAGCGAACTAAAATTGCAACAATACATCAGAAAAGAACCTGCAACACAACAACAACAATCGCAAAAGCAAATTCAGAAAAATTTACTTTTTTTGTTGTGCTTCTGAATTCTTGTACTGAGTGATTTTTTGGTAAATTATTATGTTTTGAACTTACAGCTCAGTAATGCAGACGCGACCGTGGTCTTCTAGATTTTTCTACTCATTTAGCTAATTTCTACCCTGACTTCCCCTCCTCACTCCCCCAACATGTGTTTGCTCTTTTCAGGTGCTTACTTGATGGATTGACCAAATGCTGCATTCACATAAACAAACCGAATGGCTAGCGCTCCTGACCAGCAATGACAGACACACACACGCACACACACACACACATTTCCCTGATCTCCTGGTTGTGGTTCATTTGGGGTTTGACATGACGAGGCATAAAAAGTGACGGGATCAAGGGGAAGCTATAAAGCTTCTTCTCTAAAGGGTGTCCGCTTACTGACCAGATGGACACCGAGAGCTCTAGCCGACCTTCCTTCGAATTCCTACACCTTTTACAAACTGTGTTTACGGTTGACCCGACAGACCAAAGATCAGCCGGAGCTTTACTAGGCACGATAAAGCTGACGGAAACATCAGAAGCCCAGAACGCCCTTCAAGTCTCGGACAATTAGCTTCTGACCCCATCTTAAAGCACCCCAGTCTTCCCCCTCCACACACAATCACCCTCTCAGACACTTCTGATTTTATAGCCATAGATTTAGCTTTACATTGTTGTCTGTGTGCTTTTATGCCTCCAGACACTTTTAGCACTAACTGAGTAATTCCCTCTTAAAATCCAACCTGAAAAAACAACCCACTGTGTTTACTACGATTAGTTAGCTTTAAAACGCTAATCCACAGGCTTTACATGCAGATGTGCTCAGCACGAGTTGCCTTTAGCGTCATGCTAATTCTACGATTAATGCTAGCATTGAAATGTTTAAGAGCTAAATATAATGTAGACGCTAACATAAGAAGCTTTTTCCATTTCCAACATGGTAGCTTTATGCTAATTCTGGTACGTTCAAGGGCAACTCAGAATTAGCATTGAATGCTAATTCAAGGGCAACTCAGAATATAGAACTTTACACATGGCTATGCTAAGTGCTAAGCCCTACATTTTAGCGATACCGCTGCAGTGTTTTGCACAGACAGGAAGCTAAAGCCACATATCGATGTGGCTGATCTGACAAAGGAAATGGCGCAGACAGCAAAACAAAGACATATATCAGACCCAGGTAAAGATGCAAATCAGGTGGATACAAAACTACAAGCTCTTTCATGAGCAGTGGGTCGCGATTTAGTGCTACGTATTTGTTTTAGAGTACTTTAAAGAATGATGAGATTTGTAAGAGAGCCTGCGGGTTGAGTTAGAGCAGGATAGATAGTGTAGCATCTGTTTTTGTGATAAGGCTCATGTCCGTTCTAGATAAGAAGTCAGATTTCTATTTTTTTTTCAGAATCTCCCCCACAAAGCAATTACCAGCCACTTTATTAGGAACACAAATAGAACTGCTTATTTATACGTATTATTTATTCAGACAAGCCAGCATGTGTTTCGGATAATGTTGTTAACCTCAAAGATAGTATTGGTGGGGAAGGGATGTCTAAGCATTGCTCATGGGACAAGTGACAAGTTTGGGTGATTCAGAAACAGCTGGTCTCCTGGGATTTTCACACACAACACAAACTGGTGCGAAAAACAAGAGGTTTTATGGTTGGAAGAGAATGCAGAGGCTCATTTAAGCTGTAATGAAAATCAACACTTCTTATAACCGTGGTGAGCAGAAAAGCATCTCAAAACACATAACATTATGTCATGACTTGGATTGATACAGCAGTTTCAGGGGTTTTCTGACATCTTTGGAATAAAACACTTTGGGATGTGCTAACAGTTACTCCACTTAAAGCAAGTTTATTATTTTCCTGTAACAGCACAACGCAGACTGTGTAATGCCTAATTTGGTAATAATGATCCAGGCCCAGCTGTAATTTCCTGTAGTCTCTTCCCAGAGATTTGTCCAATGTCCAAGTTTATTTGTTCGAAGCTCTTGTCACAGCTCCGAGTCGAAACTCTCACACTATCAGGAGCACGAGGTCTACGGTGTCACGCAAATTCAACTGAACAGTCACAGCTCAGTCCCGAACTCTCTCATTATCCCTACAGCTGCACAAATATGAGAAACAGCCCCTCATTTTCAATCCTGTCAGATCTCATCCACCACTGCATACTCTTAGGTGTCTCAGGCTTAGAGCTGAGATCCTTACTGCATCAAAACCTGATCTCAGACCAGCACACAAGCTTAGAGTAGATGAACACAAGTCTACTATGGAGGATCAGTGTGTCTGTCTGTGTGTGTGTGTGAGAGAGAAAGAGAGACAGAGTGAGAGAAAGCGTTTCCACATTACTGTCCTCAGTAAGATCAGATAAATGAAGCTGCATCTCTGTATTTTTCCTTTACACTATTATTTGACATAAATATTATACTAGACCAATATTCTTTTCTTTCTTTCTGTTTATAATTTTTTTAAAATACATTTTTCTTTCATTTCTTTTTTCCATTCCATCTTTCTTTAAAATTTCAGATTCAGTATTTAATTTCTTCTTTATAGTTTGTTTCTCTTGTCATTATTTTTTATTTATTTTTTTTCTTCCTGCTACCTGCTAACTTACTTTGGTTCTTTTCTGTTTATTAAATTAATTTATTTTTCCTTTTCGTCTCATTATCACTTTCTTTTTGCCCTATCTGTCTCCCTCTGTTACTTCTTTTACAGTAATTTCAGATAAATTTGAACTTTTTCCTTTTGTTTGTTGTTTCCTTTACTTTTTACATTTTTATTTACTTTTTTTTTAAAAATCAGTTTTATTTCTTTTCCCTTTTTGTCTCATTCTCTTTCTTTTGTCTCTCTATCCATTTCCTTCTGTTACTTTTTAATTTTTTTTTAAATATTTTTTTTTATTGTCATATTCTGCTTTTATACAAATTTTCTCTTTATCTTTTCTCTCTCGCTGTCTCCTTCCTTTACTGTTTTTAGATTCAAGGTTTCATTTCTTTAATTTGTTTCCTTTACTCATTCTTTTTCATTCCTTTCTTTTTACATTTCCTTCTTGATTTCTGATTTATATTTAATTTGCTCTTCTTTCTTTCTTTCTTTCTTTCCTTCTTTCTTTCTTTCTTTCTTTCTTTCCTTCTTTCTTTCTTTCTGTTTCTCATTTTATTTCTTTGCAATATTTCCCCCTATTTTCTCTCTTTTTCTCTCTTTCTGTTTCCTTCTCCTACAGTATTTCTCCATTTTGAATTTCGGATTACATTTTTTTCCCCTTTTTTATTTGTTTCCCATTCCCTTTTCTTTCTTGTTTCTTTTTTATTTTAGTTCTTTCCAATTCTTCTCTCAATCTATTTTACTATTTCTTTTATTTCTGTTTTCATTATTATTATTTTTTCTTTTACATTTCAGATTATTTACTTATTTTTGTCTCTTTTGGTCATGTACTTTATTATTTTGTCACTAATTTATTTAAGAATTAGGATTAATTGCTTTAACTCTTTTTAGATGTACATGAAAGGGTAATAATGAGTGGTGTTTGCAAAACAAAACTATGATTAAGGCAGTTTGTTAATGTTTAATAATTAATATGTACTGATTATTTTAACATAAATACTCTAAAACCTAAAGAGATGGTCTGTGAGAATGGGCCAGAATTTTGCTACATAGTGAACATGACATTAGTGTGCACTTCTGAGGGAACTTCATCAAAGGTTCGGGAGAAGCTGATGTCTTAAGACTTGGGCATAAACACTCCAATTAGGCACTGACAAACGGCAGAGCTCTCAGCGGCTTTGTAATCGTAGGGATTAACCCTGAGAGGGCTGGAAGAGCGACCATAACTCTGCCTGTGTGTGTTTATGAGCAGCAAGTGGACAGACAGGTTTAAGCTTGGCTTCAGTAAAACTCATCACTTAGCACGCTGAGAGATACACTCTGTAAGTGTGGCCTGTGAGGATGAAATGCAGATCTGAGAGGGAGTTACGGGGTGACAGCTCCGGAGATAAACTCAAGCTGTTAGTCAGACCACAGAGAGAGAATTAGTGAGAGAGAGAGAGAGAGAGAGACTCACTCATCGTCTATACTGCTATACTGTATAGGCTATAGACAAACTAATGTTAAGTCTCAAAGTGTATACTTCTCAAACCTACCGAAAGGATATGATTTGGGAGGCATATGTCATGACAACAATCACAATGACATCAGAAAGCTTTAAAGGAAAAACAGTGCTTGTGGTCTGCGTGAAATCACCTTTAGTTCAACATGGAATCAACATCCAAACTTAAACTGTTTTCAGGTTCAGTGGGCTTATAAACTGAAATTAAGAGAGAAGATCTGGTCATCTTGACAATCAGAAAAGAAGACAAATGAATATCAAAGTCCCCTAAAACCAGATTGCAATTTTGAAAGATCTACAGCCAAAAAGAGGAAAACATGCGCATCAAGCACCAATATCAGAGATAATACAAATGTCTGGCCTATTTTCCAGCGTGGCAAGAAGAGACGCATTTGAAGTTTGAGCAAAGACACATGAGGATCCTGCAGAAGGTTTTGTGTTGAGATGAAACCAATGTAGAAACTTTGGAATAACCAGAACCACCCTGACTGTGAAGCATGGTGATGGAAACATAACATTGGGCGCATGTTAAGGTGAGGATGGATGGATCCAAGATGGTAATTAAATGCTCAATTAAATGCCTTTTTTTTTTCAAAGTAAGATAAATTCATTACTTTCATATGGTTTAGTTTGTTGCATTGATCAGGGGAAACAATTCTCATTTAAACAAATGAAATTTACAGAATATACACATTCTGAAGGGTAAGTATCTTTTAGTAGAATAGTACATTGAAATCGTTTTTTCAACCTTGAATTCAGATTAGGATGGATTAGGTGTGGTTTGTGCTTATTTGTCCAAAAGAATATGTTGAACACATTTGTAGCACCCCTGTGTTTCTCTTCAGACAGCACAAACAATAGATAGCGTGTTTGGGTGTGAGTTGACCCATGGGTTTTGCTCCAACACAAAGACGTTCGGGTCAATTCTGTAATGTCTTTCCATTCTCTCAGCTCTGTATTCATCCCAAATTCCCCAAACTGAAACCTTTTTACATTACTAATGTTACCCAGTAATTACCTCATTATGTTTAAGAAACTTTTACAAATTAAAGTTATTTTGTTGCATATAACCATGATAAAAAACCTTAAAAACCATGTTTTAACCCACTTACATATTTATACAGTCATGAACAATGATTAAAAGTCATATAAATATAGGTAATTTGCTACAAAATTGGAGATACATATAGGGAAATACTCATTGAGCTGTGCTAAAAAATTTCCCTAAACAATTAATCCATAGAAAGTATTGGCACTTTTAGTACAGTCAAGCGAGGTAAAACCAGCGGTATTAACTCTAGCCATAACAATGGACAGAATTTTTTTAATGTGGCCTTTGACCTTCCTTGTCTGGATAATAGTTCATCATAGGAGGTCTCTGAAGGTTGAGTGCGTCTCAAAGCGTCTTCACACTCTGGGGTTCAAAGTGTCTGAGAGTTCCTTTCCAGAAGATGTCCTGCATTGTAAGCAAGCAGTGGACTAGAATGAAAAGGCAAATGTGTTCAAGGCATAAAAAAGACATGGAATCCAATATTTCCCCCACAAACCGCTTTGATTTACTTAAAAAGATTTGCAAAGCCAACAGAGTCCATATCCTCTGAGTCCAATTCAAAATCAGATGTTGCCATGATTATGTTAGGAAACGAGACCTAGCATGACCCCATGCTTTGAAGATAGGCTAGTGAGCTTGTGTATGGAGGCGTGACGTGACCTTGTTCTTTTCTCCAACACAAAGATGCACAGCCTATCCAAGCTTTTTAATCCTCCCAGCCCAATCATATAAAGCTACATCAACTACATACTTCATTCAATGCCAAAAGCACTGTGAATTAAGGATCTTTCATCCATGTAACACTAAAACTTTATGGAGATTGTGATAAAAGTGAGCGCTTTTGCAAAAGTGAGAATTCAAGCTACATCTCTTAATCATGCTTAAAGGGTTAAATTGTTGTAAGCTAAGCAACAACTGCCAGTCTCTTCCCCTGATGCTCACATTAACCATTAAAACCTTTAAAATCTTTGAGGAACTGCTTGATAAAAACTTAGAAGAGGGTTCCACAAATGAGTGGCTAATGTTAGAGCATATGGGAAAAGTTAAATACTTAACCTTATGAAGCTTACACTCCTTACCAAGATGAAGATTTTGTTCACATCATATTTAAAACATGTTAGCCGGTGATATGTTTGACTAGGATTGCTTGGTAGAGATGATGATAGTGCTTCTAAATGTGCCCCTGAGGCAATTCTAATCCCGTCCCCTGCCCCCAAAATCCCACTGAAATTCCAAAAGCCCCCAGGAACATTCAGACCAATCACATATTAGTAACAATAATTCTTCCCTGTCAATCACAGCTTAGCACCAAAAAGTCCTTCAAACTTCAAACCTGTGGCTCATGGAGTCCTCTAACAGGGAGCAAGGCAGCTAGCGTGGGTTGATTGAGATGTGAGGCTACTCACTGTCAAACTCACCTTATGAATGGATCAGCAGGTATTTATGAGCTTCTAATGTGTGTGGTGAGAAAGAAAGAGGGCATCTGGTTGGAGATCTCGTCGCATGGATGCCCCGTGTGTCTCTTTGGGATGCGTCTCGTGTCTGGGGATGGTTCTCGCTACCTAGAAGACGGTTCTGGCCTCGACTGGTGTTGGCAGCTGTTTCTCTGAGG
>JAQMYJ010000023.1:39867509-39892838 GCA_030014305.1 Clarias laeviceps | reverse complement strand
TTGATTGTGTAAAGCTGCTTTGGGACAATGTCAATTGTTAAAAGCGCTATACAAATAAAATTGAATTGAATTGAATTTGAGAATTACACTATATGGGCAAATGTATTTGGCCAAACCTGTTAATTATTGAATTAAGGCATTTCAATCAGGCCCCTTATGCCCAGTGAATGGCAACAGTTTGGGGAAGGCCCTTTTCTATTCCAACATGACTGTGCCCCAGTCATGTTGGAAACAAGGACTATAAAGACATGGTTTGATGAGTATGGTGTGGAAGAATTGACTGGCCCGCACAGATTCCTGACCTCAACCCTCATAAAGCACCTTTGGGATGAACTAAAACAGAGATTGTGAGCCAGGCCTTCTCATCCAACATCAGTGCCTGGTGTCAAAAATACTCTACAGAATGAATGGAGACAAATTCCCACAGAAACACTCCAAAATCTCGTGGATAGCCTTCCAAGGAGAGTGGAAGCTGTTATAGCTGCAAAAGTGGGACTGACTCCATATATGTATTTGTATAAGATGTTTTTGTAGGTTTGGCCAAATACTTTTGTCCATATAGTGTACATTAAGCTTTCCCTCGTTATACTGACCAATAAGCCTGACTGAATTAATATTCACTTATATAGAAACACTGTATAGTTCCCAAATAAACAAACAGCACCTCAGATTAGAGCCATTATGAAGTCTTTACAGATCATAAGTAGCAGATGAAAATTTTCACAAAATTGTTTTACAGTGTAGAAAGAAATCAGGAAAAGACAATGGAATGGAATTACACTTGAATGGTAGTGTTTGTCCTCATAAATACATTTTAAACAGACAAACAAACAAACAAACAAACAAATAAATAACATGCTGCAGATCATATCTGTTTATTTCAGTCAAACCCAGAAATTCATCAATGTTGAGTGTAGTAATGAGCTTACTCAAAGCGCTGACACAAAAAGCTAATGTAAATACAGTGGAACTTCAGATTACGAGTAACGCGGTTTGCGAGTGTTCCGCAAGACGAGCAAAGGTTTTTAATAAATTTTGACTTGAAAAACGAGCAATGTTTTGGTTTAGAGTATCATGTATCACGCATGCGCTTCTTGTTTTTACGCTGAGCGTCACGTGATCACAACTGAGCCAACGGTTTTTCTCTCTCATGCGCTGTGGAATTGTAGGTAATCGTCTTCCCTGCTGGGTCTTAGTGCTTGCAGAGTTTCTGTGTAAGGCAGAGAGTGTGCGTGTGTGTTTGTGTGGGAAGCCGAGAGGAGGAGGGGGTGGGAGGGGGGATGTAAAGGTGAGAGTGTGTGTGTGTGTGTGTGTGTGTGTGCTGACTCAAACTGTTGATTTCAAGAGCTTACTCAATGACTTAACTTAAAATCCTCACTCAAAAGCTCTCTCAAAAGGATAATTTAAAGAAATGATAAAAAAACATAAACAGATGACCCAAAGAACCAATTCAAAGACCTGACACAAATGAATGACTCAGTGCTGACTCAGGGAGGTAACTAAAGGAGCTGATTCAAATTGCAAACTTGAGCTCATGCAAAGACTCAATGAACCCTAATTAAAAAGTTAAGTCAAAAGGTCCCTCAAAGAGTTAATTCAAAATGCAGACTCAAAGATTGACTCAGAGTCAATTCAAGCAGTTGACTCAAAGAGCTGATTCAAAGAGCTACTTTAACTCAAAGAGCAAACTATAGACCTGACTCAAAATGCTGACTCAAAGAGCTGTCTCAGATTTTTAATTAAAGGAGGTAATCCAAATGGCTGACTCAAAGAACTCATTTAAAGACCCAACTCAAAGATAAAAAAATGTAAAAGCCAACTCAAAAAGTTCTTTCACATAGTGAACTCAATTTGGCGACTCAAAGACCAATGCATGGAGTTTACCCAAAGAGCTCCCTCAAAGTCATGACTAAACAAGCTGAGACAAGAGATCTCCCAAAGAGCTGATTTGAAGAGCTGCCCCAAAGAGCCATTAAAAAAAACAGTTGATTTAAAGAGCTGATTCGAAATTTGTCATTTGTACACAATCATGTCATCCTGCTGTATAATTATGATTCTAGTGTGTTGACTAGCTTGGCTGGCTTCTAGGTTAAGGTTAGGGGTTAAGGGTTGAAATCATTTGCAAATATTTGTCCATTTTTTTACATGAAATATTTATTTGTTCATTTAAGCTACTTTATGACCAATCAAACTGTGAAGTGAAGTGATGGAACGGAAATCATGAACAGGGGCTGACATTTCTTGATATACAGGAGGAAGATAAAACACCAGCATGCTTTGTCTTCCAGATGCTTGGTGTATTCCTGTGTGATTTGCATTGTGCATAAGGTCAAATGAAAGAAAAAGACTGTACATCAGTCGCAGATGTGAACCTGTAGCTTTACAGATCTCAATTAGGCATTCGCCTGGGGTGAAATACCGAATGTTTACACTCGTGAGTATGTTTGATTCATCATGAGAAGCATCAAGGAAACACAGGCACATGGAGACATTTGTGTATTTATATAAGACAATGTAGCTAGAGGGCTGTTTCGGTACAATCTGGAGATTCACACACACTGAGAAATGGAGTGTGTTTGGGGAGTTAAATGGAATTCTTATTTACAGCTCGTGATGAGTCCAGGGATGAAAGAGCGCCTGCAGAGAGAGAGAGAGCGCTGGGTGTTAAACAGCTTCTTCATCATGATCGGATTATACCCCCCCCCCACCCCCTACACACACACCCTCACCCAACACAGACATATAACTAAACAACACCCACCCACACATATGCATGAAGCTCAGACACACAAATCTGTCAGTATTTAAACATTAATAAAGGTGACATGAAATAAAATAAAAGCTCCATCAGGAGTTAATGCATCTGGACTGTCTACTTAAAACATCTGGTTAAGACACAAACTGAACCCCTTTATTATCTATAAACCTGAAAAAAAAAAAAATTCTGTGCCTAACATAATCGTACTGACAAAAACAAAACAAAACAAAACAACACACTAATACTTCACTACATAGTGCCAAGTTGCTGCACTTTCCTGTTTTTTCACAAAAAGATATAAATCAAGTCTAGTGTAGACAAGTGTAGAATGTAAAATGTAGTGTGTGTGTGTCCATATTTCACTCAACACATCTGGTCTTCTGGCCTGTGCTAGCATGGCCGCAGGACTAGCCGTATTTTCTTTTGGCAGACCTCGGCCTTGAAACGACCAGAAAATTAAATCACCTTGTGTTTATTATTTGTGCACAGGAGTATATTTATAATGTGCTGTTTTTTAACCTGTCATCATGTGAGTGAGAGCGAGACCAACCCAGCCTCCTTTATTTCTTTCAGTATACAGTAAATCTGCTGTAAAGTTGGACACTGTATTATAATAATAATACATTTAACGTACAGACTTTATATTTTCCTTCATATGTTTGTCTTTTACTTTTTTCGTTTTCAGTCCTTTGTTTGGTGTCATACAGCATGGAGACTTCTTTTTAATACAGTATATCGATCAGCAGCCATATACAGCGGTGGCCAAAAGTATTAAGACAACATATGCCATGCATTATAGAAAGTTCTTCCTGTGCGCAAAACAAGTAATGTCAGTAATAAGTTCTCGTCTATCTGACCGAAGAGCTGTGCTAATTAGAATCAGCTGGTTTCGTTAATGGATGGAACAAATATGTGGCAGGACGTTTACTTTCTGAAGCCAGGGTGTCCACATCTGCACAAAAATAGCTGAAACTAGGGCCTTCTCAAATGAATTGTGAACTTCTGTGGAGGATTTATGGACATGATCAGTACCGCAGACATCTTTTTGCCTCTAAGCACTATCCAGCAGGTTTTGAAGAGTAAAGACCTTCATGTTAAATATTTATTGTTGTAGATAAATTTCACTCACTCACCATCTTTACCACATTATCCTGTATACAGGGTCATGGGGCATGGATCCTATCCTAGGAGATTTAGGACACGAGGCATCCTGGACGGGGTACTAATCCATTACAGGGCTCACACATTCTCATTTACACACTACCGGCAATTTAGAAACACCAATTAGCTTAATCGGCAGGTCTTTGGACTATGGGAGGAAACCAGGAGTACCCAGAGGAAACCCACCAAGGGAGAACATGCAAACTCCATGCACACAGACCTTGAGACAGGAATCAAACCCGGACCCTGGAGGTGCAAGGCGGCAGTGCTATCCATTAAGCCTATATAAATTTCATTAAAATAATAAATTATTCTTATTATCCTTATTATCTTTATGGTCAATATTTTGAATTTTTGAGACATTTTTGTCATTAAAACATTTAACTTTCTTACTAAAGCAAGAATTCATTCATTATAAAGCTGTGGTTTGAATCACGGCTGGATCTACTTTCTGAACTGCTGTTATGGAAAATTAATCAACAACTTCTGACCAGAATTCATCATCATTTGATTAAGACTATCATATTGTTGCTGTTAAATTAGTGTATAATATTAGAACTGGATGTAACTATTGTGCATCATGTATCGCACTGCATGAATTCACTGTGTGAATTGGTGTTGACTCCGGCAATGAGATAAATCCATTCTACGCTTGTACACTCGTATAAAAGATTCTCATTGCGATGATTTACAGGCCGCTGATCCACTTGCCCCTTTAGTTATCATCATTAAAACGTTACAGGTGGGAACGGAGGCAAGGCCTCCGCCTTCAGGATCACCGCTGACTTTTTTAAGCGCAAGAGCAATCGTAAACAGACGAGAGTTCTCTGTCTGCGAAGCTCCGTTGCTCCCGGGTTGGATTGGTTTGCATCAGGTTTAATGTGTATGAGCATGTGCTCGAAGCGATCATCCCGAAATAAGAGAGATGTATCACTGGTGCAAAGCGTTCTCTGCTAGAAAGCAGTATGTTGTGAATTTAAAAACTGGCTTACTCATAAAGAGAAAATCCAAACCATACTTCATTTTGGATACATGTTTAAGGGTGTGCGTTCTAATATCTTGGTGACTTGCATGTGTTCGGCCGGTGAATGTTGGATGATGTCACTTTAGAAAAAAAAATGGAAATGAACGAATTTTATTCAAACGTTTTATCGTAATTAATGTAAAGGTTCAGATGAAAGGCTGCACATGACTTCTAAAAGTGAGGCATATAATTAAAGACTTGTAGAGCATCCTGTTACAAGAAAATAATATTTCCATAGAGATCGCTGAATGACGGATAGGATTTAAATCTATTAAAACCACCTCCTGGAACATGACACTATTAATTTAAACCTTGTGTGTGAATGATATGTTAGCACTTTGTGTGGTTATCTGTTTTTGTAATCATTTACTAAGGCATCCAAGCACAACAGTGTGTGTGTGTGTGTGTGTGTGTGTGTGTGGTGAGTCAGAGTTTATCAGTGTGGTCAGATCCTGAAGTTAGTAAACTGACAAATTAGTCTGATAAGCATTGTTTGTTCTTAAGGTTACTGAGCTTGGTGCATGACTTTATTTCTCTTTATCATCATATAGTTTAGCTCTTTTTTAATAAGCTAGTTTATTAATACGCAAAAAAATTATGTTTTAGCTTCAAATCGAGAAATCGATTTTTTTTTAGTCTGGACCTTAAATGTTTTCAAAAAGGGATTCAAGAAGAAAAGCTTTAAACTAGGCATGAGAATCACCAGGGATTGATATGATTATCGTGATTATCATAATACTTAGGTGTCGGTTTTATTTGTATTGTGAATTTGTAAATCTTACACTTTACAAATCCTGAATTGATATACTTTATTTCTGATTTTTTCTAAACTTACAGTATATATCCTAAAATCTCTGGGATCCAATAACATCTGTTTATATAATCTTTCCTTATACTGTAAATTCTTTGAATAAAATGCAGTAGGTAGCCGCTGAATTAGATGAAATATATATATATTATATATAAAAATATATACTGTACATTTTTAATGCTTTCAAGAACATAATGTTTTAAAAACAAAGTGAAGCAAATTATTATTTATAGACCACTGTAGCGATGCCACTTATGGGACTTTACTCTAACCTTCTCAAAATTTACTTATTGTCACTAGAAACTATGAGGACCAAAATGTTTTGAAGACCCAAATTTTTTTTTTCCATTACTTACTTGCAACTGCTTGGTCTATATAACTAAAATAAAAAAGCATTAGCATAGTGCTGCATATCATTAGTGGTGATAAATGCCTATAAGAGAAAACAGTAAGAGGTTCCTGAGTGTGAACGAAGCCGGGGTGCGGAGTGACGCTGCAAGGCTCAGGCATGCCGGTGTCCACCAAATGTGTTTGCTTGTGAGGAAAACCAAACAGAACGTCTCTCTGTTTACCTGACCAAAGAAAGCTCTCCATCTCCATCTCAGGGACAGCTGAAGCTCAAGGAGGTCATGGGCTTCATCGCTCTTCTGCACATCCCTGGAGCTAATTATAATGTCTCAGAGGAGCTTGAACTGGGATCCTCAAGTTTGAGCAGTTTGGTCCACTGGGGAATGTCAACAGCTTAAAATAGATGACAATTTGACCTTGTAAAATTAGCACACAGATTAGAAACTAACTTATTTGTATTTAATACCCATCAGTACAGTATATGATGCAGCCCAAGCCCAAGAGACATTATGAAGAAAATGAATTAATTAAGTCTTCAAGGAAGCAGGAAGAATCTTCAGTGTGCCTAGTCAGTAATGTAACATACAAGTGTGCAGTTTACAGGTGGAGTGTTTTCAGATCGTAAACTCTGTGGTGATATTGACTTGAACACCCAGCCCACCAAGGGCTCATCTCAAGTTCACATTCAGCTGAAAAAGCCCGTATTATGGTGAACCAAATCTGGTCAGAGGAAACTGATGGAGTCAGAACAAGAAAGTCATTTCATACAGTCATATGTATGAAATGGTGTTCATCAGTAATTGGAGTATAAAAGTTAGCTATATGGGAAAATAATGCATTGATGAATCAGCTGTCCCAAGTCTTGGGCAGGTAATAGATTCTTGCATTGAGTCAGTCACTGGGTTCTTGAAGAAGAAAGTTCTCCATCTGCTCTGTTTTGCGCTCCAGGATCCATTCTAACTTTAACCCCCCCCCCCCCCCCCACACCACCTTTACAGCTCCCCTCCTGTCATCTCTCAGCAGGACCTTTCCTACAGGTTTAGTAACCCTTGCTGGGATGATGTGATGCAGGGGGGAAATTGAGTGGTGATAAAAGGGGTTTTGGGGATTGAGGGGGTTGGGATGGTGGTCACTTTGCCCTTGCCCCCTGCCCTCTAGAAGCCCTCCCTCTCCCAGCTTCTTCACATTGATGACTTTATCTGTCAGCAGATGGCGAAACCCACCCGCATAGTGTTGACTCAGGCGAAGACGCAAAACAAACGGAGGACTCAGTTCAAGCTTAGCTCCGTTTATCTCTCCATCCACAAGTAGCCATTAGACTCTATATGAATTCCACTACATACTCCGAAATTAACTTTTCACCATCATGCTACTTCATTTAGTTAATATAGCATAGCGATGAACTCAAATACAGATACAAATATGAGGTGGACTGTGCAGTTTTTGTTGCCAGAAAGTAGGATTTGAGCACATTTTGCTCCAACTGGTCCGGGATCAGTTGTCCCAAGAAGATAACCCCCAGCATAGTAAACAGGATGTGCTCGTTATGATGAACCCATGGCCTTCTCTCATGTGACCAGAATGTTACCTCCAGAAGCCATGTCATGGAAACAGTGCACCAGTGGGCATGGGCAAAGGTTAGCCATTTAAGGCAAAACAAGCTCTGGACACTGGGGATTGATCAAGAACAAGCTGGACTGATGTGCATGAACACATTAGCAGCACTATTTAAGGGTTATTGATGGGAAAATTAGTAAACCCTTGAGACATAACGGTGATGGAAGGAATTTATCAAATACTTGAGATGAAACATCAATAAATAAGCCATATATTATTCCCCACAGTAAGTCTTTACATTTTAATACATGTTGTAAAAGTAGGACGTATCTCTGGGGGGCAAAGACTAGCCAAGGCTGTTTTCATTCCATCATTAAAAAAAGACTGATACATAAGGAGAAAAATCATTCTTGCTAACAGACCATGGTGATTAACTCTCCTTTGTGTATTAATGGAGAAATTAACCTTGCAAGATGGATTCCTGCTGGAGATTTCCTCACCTTCCCAGTGGAACACATGGCTTGCATCTGCAGGTTAGCAAAGCAGGCAATGCGAAACTTGTGGTTCGTATACAAGATAGCATACTGAACCTAGCTTAGAAAGCTGACTCAAAAAGACAGATTCCTTTTCCACTCGCTTACCGTGCCCAGACAGGAACTCTCTGCAGTCACTCTCCTCCCTCTTGTTGGTTTTGCTTTGTGGCTTTTCATTGAAGCGACCACTTAAGCATCTGGTTCTGCATTCAGTGCATCCATAACCCTAAGTCCTGACCTTGCAGGGTCACGATGGATGTCACCAGACAATGGCATGGTCCCCCTAACCGTCCTCACTTCAAAAAAAAAAAAAAAAAAGACTTAACATGACCAAGTTGACCCTGTCTCTCCAAGTCCTGTGTGCGTAAAGGGCGGGGTGTCTTTGTGGTCGTCTCTGAGACCTGCTGATTCATCCTCTCTTTGGCATTCAAGAAGACTCGCTTTGAAGCACAGGAAGGCTCAAGGAATATCTCTACATAATACTTAAAAGGGAGAGGAGGTCGTTGCCTTGAGTACCTGAACTACTAAAAGTATTTGTTTGCACGGGAATTCAATTAGTTAACACAGAGCAGCGGTTGAGCGTCAAATGTGTCACGACCCAAACGTTAATCACATTAGACAGCCATGGGTTCATGATTTAACGCACAATGAAATTAGTTCTGGGATCCTTTTTATTTAATCTTCGATTTGGTTTGTAAACGTTAAAAGTTTATTTGTTGCATCTCACAGCTTCATGAGTTCATCTTCTTTTCACCACGGATGTACTGTATAGAGAGGTTATTTGAGTTACGTTTGATTTTCTGTCACCTCTGGTGCTTCTTCTCTAAATTATCCCAACAACCAAATACTGTATTGATGCTCAATGGAGGTTTTCTTTTGGTTGTTTTTTGCACAATTCTGTGTAAGCTTTAGATTATAGCTGAAATCAGCAGTTTCTGAAAGATTCAAACTGCCACCCACAACCAGAATTAAAATCAAAGTCTTTCCTCCACCTCCATCTCCATGATTTTATGCCTTACCCTGCTAACACATGATTGGTTGATATAATAATTGCATAAATAAGCAATATTCCCAATGAAGTGAGTGAATATAACTCCATATATTCTGTATTTTAGTCGCAATGCTTGAATTCTGCTTTAAGTTTGAGTTACATATACTGAAATATCATTTGACAGAACAATGTTTGTATTTCATAACTGATGAGAAAAGGAAACAGTTGTTGGTACTACACAGGACTCTGTGCTTTTATAAATAAAAGTCGTTTAAGGCAATAGACGCACCACACCTATTTATCGCTCCCCCTCTTCCATGCTTGAACATCTGTGTGCAATATGAACGTTATTACTTAAATTTAACTTCCTGTGAGGCCGAGGGTGCCTAGTCGAAGCCTGGAAAAGCAGGAATTGGAACACAGGAGAGCGATTTAATGTCGTTCCTCATTGTTAGCTGACGCTTTGATGAATCTGATCAGGTTCTGCCCAAGAGACCAGGATGAGATTTACAGCCAAGTCCCATCTGGGATCGATCTCTGAAACAGCTCTGAAAGAATGAAAATGCCTGTAAGCTTTAGATGTCCATCAATCAAGGAGAAACCTGTTATCTGGGCAGGAAACTGCTTAGGATTATGATTGTTGAGTAAGAGAACACGTGCCACGATCTAATAGCCAACAGAGGTTTGAGTGCCAATCGACCCTCAGCTAACTTTCAGACATGGATGGTTATCGTAATGGATACATGATTCCTTGCTAGAAAAAAATGTGTTTGCAAGTGAAAGTTCCATATTGGGTTCGGAAATTTTGAATTTTCTCTTAAGAAAACTGCATAAAACATTGTCTTTCCAGCTGAGAAACTACATAATGTAGTCCTGCACCTTTTTCTTCTTCTTTAATTAGTCTAACTGTAGAATTGGAGCCATTGGTTTTTGTCAAACAATATGATGTATATATTTTTGGAAGCAGTCATAAGTGTCAGAACGTTCTAATCCCTTTTTTCATAATGCAGTTGTCAATGCTAACAATTTTTATTTGAATAAATGACTTTTTTTTTTTTTTTACTCAATTTCTAGACACATTTAAAGGTCCTGTATTTTACGATTTAATACTGAAGTTTGTTCGTTAATGCCTCAGCATTTTTATAACAAAAATTCCACAATCCATTTTTTAAATATCACTCTTGCTCCACGTTTGCCATTTCAGTGTAAATGTAAATGATCTACTGCTGAGCCACGCACAATGAATAGCAGAGTTGAGCAACAAGCCGGGGGGAGGGCTTTTCTTCCATGAGGTCACATTAGACAAATTGACATCTAATTGGCTTAAACCCTGGTTAATATGAACACAAAAAAGAACAAAAATCAAGGGACATGTTTTTCTCCTGTTTTTATTTGTGCACACACTAGAGAGCGATCTGAATGTCTACAAAATACCTAAACAGACTTTCCCTCACCAGCATCACTTTTTCCCTCCTTCTTGAAGTGTTATATTTATTATGTACTCTTTATATTTTAGCACTACCAATTTTATATTAGTTAGAAGCTATTGATTGGATTTAGAGTCCATCTTTAAAATGTATTTAAAATTATTTTTTGTAAAATAAAACACTACATTACCAAGCTTTCTTTTTTTTTTTTCGAGCAAAATTTCCAAAATCCCTTCGGACTGAGAACACATTTTCCTCCCGCACCAAGTTTCTTCACTCAATAACCACCCAAAACGCTCTGAAATACACGCCTTTAGCACAGAGACCTGTAAAGTAAGACTTGTCAGCTCTAATTATTGTCCAAATCTCGAGCGCTTGAGGCTTTACTGAGTGTTTAAGCGTACTTAGTGGGTGCTAAGCAAGGCTGTTGTTTTCTTTCAAGCCATACGAGCGATCGGAGACGGATAGAGTCAGATCCAGTGTAACTGCTTCGAGAGTTATATTTCTTAATTGGAAATTGATTGGAAATGATTCCGAGCATGCAGGTGTGCAAAGAGTAGTGTCACGTTTCCGTTATGAATCGGTGGTTAATCAAGCCTTCTATAAGAGAGAGAAAGAGAGAGAGAGCGATGGAGAAGAAGCGATACAGTACATATATACAGACCGTGATTAATAATCGACGTCTGCTTTTAATTCCACTTTCTTGGCCTTGCTCGAGCAGGCTCTCCCCAGTTTTCCACATATCACAATGCGTTTTTAATGGGTCTTAGTGTAAGCTCCCACTCACTTATGAATGGAAGGAATCCAACGTCGTATTCGATGAGAGTCAAACCGATCCAGTGTGAGGCTTCATGAGAAACATGAAATCGACTCCCTAAACCTTCCAGGAGTGCAGGAGGTCGACATTTAATCATACTTTGTATATTTTGGAATGTTTCTACATATACATAAGGTTGTACCTGAATCAATTCATGACTTTTCATCTTTTAAAGAGAGACAAATCTGAACAGGTTGATTCAAACAATTTGAACAGCTTCCTCAGCACGGGTCATGACCCTGACATTAGCTCGAGGCTTGCTTTCTCTCTTCTCTGATTACCCATAATGCAAGGCACTAGGTTATTTATTTAAGGCAAGTGACTCTACTACATAACCGATTTCCTATTATAAAGAAATGATGATGATGATGATGATGATATTATTATTATTATTAATAATAATAATAATAATAATAATAATAATAATTATTATTATTATTATTATTATTCCAGTCAGTGCAGTACACCAGGGATCAACTATAATATCCTTTTATATAAAACATAGTGGGCATGAGAAAATTCCCTTTTTGACTTTATGCTGTAAATCTGATGTGTCTAGATGCCACAAATCATCTGTAAATACCTTGAGAGAAAGAGTTTCAGCAGTTAGGACATACATGATTTATCCGGTTGTGAATCATTACTTGTTCTATCTGGCACTTTTTTGGGTTTAGTACTCTGGGAAAACATTTATCCTGCTACAGAGGGTTTCCCTTTCAGAAAAGGTTCCAATTTTGGAATCCTTGAACCATTAAATATCCGAAGGGCCAGTGAGGAACTAAAGTTTCTCTAACATTGCTTTCATGTTAGGTACTGTCTGGAGTCTTAATGCTGATATGAACTAGCATTTAATTAAAACTGTAGCATCACTGTAGCTGCTTGGAAATTCAATGGAGGATAATATAATATTCATTTAAAAAGAAACAGCGCTGTGGTTTAAGGAAGAAATGAAATACTTGGGGAAAAGCACACCTGGCTCTAATATTCAGATCCCACTGGAGGTCTTGATTAGCTTTACCACGTGTGTCAGATTAGCACTGGAACTAAACAGTATGGAGATGATGGATCGCCAGGAGCCATGCTGCAGATCAGGAGCTTCAGCTCTCTCACTCGCGGTTCAAGGGCCACGGAGATCAGCAAGCTATGCTCTTGACAAATAAAGGGCCAATGCAGTAGAGGCCCAGAAAGAAAGCGTCTGGCTCGCAGTTATTGTACTTATCGTTAGCGCTTTGAAGATGCCGAGTGTTTTTTGGGAACTTGCCAGACTTCGCCACACAATGCTGCAAAGTAAACGTCTTTTTTGTGCCCTGTTCTCACGAGTTAAACACGAGTTTCAAAATTCATAAGGGGGCCCTTCGTGTAGAGCCCTACAGAGCCTGAATAGGGTCTCGACATCAGCTGCTTGCATATAGGCCTAGAATGAGGAATTAGACTCCAAGTGATTAGGTCTCAGTGTGTTCTGCTGTGCCTCCATGGATCTAAGTGTACATATTGATTTTGGATTAATAGTGCCATGTTGTCCAATGGCTTATATTTGTTTAGCTTGTGTGTTATGGATTAAAGAAGCAAATTATGGGGCGGAGCTCTTTATTAGACTTCTATAGGACCTGATAGAAAGCAGTTTGATGGTTGGATATATCTCCAATCAGTCCAAGGTTTGATGTGTTCTGAGACACTTTTCTGCTCAGCACCGGTGTAACGAGTTGTTATGAGTTAATGTGGTCGGCACCAACATCCAATGGGCAGAATCATTTAAAACACAGGTTTCTTGAAAAACCTTTAATTCTGATGTTTGATGTAAACAATGAAGCTCTTGATTCGTATCTGTGCGACTTTTACACATTTCGCTAATTGCATTCATCCAAAAATTTACACCCTTATTAAGGGTAAGGTTCTCAACCCTGATATCCCTGTTAGTATTTTCCCCTTCCTGGTGGAAACTTCTCCGTCATCACCAGCGCCATCTTTGAAGCAAAAATAAATAAATATAGTGATGTGTTAACATGTAATTCTCCGCCTTTTTAAACATCAAAAGCACTGGTCGGAGTGTATATTGTTCTAGACAACAGTGTTTGCTTGCAGCGTTGCTCGCTTTGTACAAAGCGATGCTTATTCCTGCCTGTTTATATTAAGTGTGATGTGAAATAAATGCATGGAAAAGAGTGGCTTTGAGAACACACCCAGGCCTCCAAGAAACCAAACATACAACCCTTTTTATTTCCTAATATCGAAGGAATACATTGTCTGTAACTGGTGTAAGCTGAGTTATTAAATCGAAAGACCTCAGAGTCAAACTTTACAGGCCTGTCATGGCAAATCGCTGTTTTTGGATGTCCAACCGATTTTGAGAACAAAGTGAAGGGGGGGGAAAGCGTGTGAAACTTTTCCGTTGAAACACACGGTGCTTCAATGCTGCCCTTTAACCCGGTTCAAGGCTGAGAGGGGTTTTCAACAGCTCTGAAAAGTGCGGCTGAGATACTAAAGAAAAGATGTGGGTTGTGAATAACATGCCTAACTCTAAACTTAACCGCTGTACAGATTTATTCCGTGTTTAATATCCAACAATTATTTGCTGAGCAGTCCATCATGACGTCTGAGGTTCGCTCTACAATCTTCATCCTGAACACTCCATTAACCCAGAAGGTTCCACCTGACTTGTCTTCAATCTCGGGAGTCCGTTCCCATTGCTTCCTGTAGCTGCTGCAGTGAATTCAAAGCTTGAAGAGACCAAAAAGACCCCGTTCCTTAAATAGTGAGAGCTGCAAGTACCCTGCATCATTGTGCCATTCTCATCTTGTTGCTTGTTGCTTCTTCCCGCGGCTGGGAAAGGAGGAAGGGAGGACTGACGAGACGTTCTTGCTCGCTGAAGTGCGACTTCGCTTATTTACGACTTGCCCACCTGACACACATTGCTGAATAAACACCAACTGAAACATTACTGCATGTGTTCACACACTTACAGTTCAGTGGAAGTCTCCACTGTTCATGTCTTTGCATAACACTGGTTATGATTTATTAGTCCAAATATTAATCTGGCTTAATAAATTGCTTTCTTATTATTATGCCATTTATCAGATTACATTCCTCACATGAAGCTGCTGAAGGACCTCTATGATTAGCTCGGTGTTTATTTGCACCAGGACGATCTTGTATATTTTAGTTAAGACTCTATGGTTTTTTAAATGCTTGAAAGACTGTGCCAGCATGCCAGCTGATTCCACAGATTCCATGTCTGCGCTAATGCCGCAGGGCTTGTTATTGCTATGTAATGAGGTCAATGTTGGTTGTGCGGGTCACCAAGAACGAACATTTGGTGACTTTCCAATGTCTACATACCCTTTTGACAAAGTGGTCAGAGTCATCTTTGCTCAACTTCACCCTGAACATTTGGAAATGAGAAAGCTATGGACACAAGGAACGATATCAGAGGTCTTTGAGATCTATTTTATACTCCACCTTAAACGCCACAGAATATTCTGTGCTGCAGATCATAGCAAATTAAGTCGTGTTCAGTAGACAAACTGTATATAACCAAGTGCTTAGTCACCTTATGTGAACCTGTCTAAGGTTAGGTGCAGGAACAGTGCTGAGAAATGACTAATGAGAGGCTAATGAGAATTTATTTCCCGTCATGTGCAGCAGATCCCTTAATCCAGTTTATTATCTGTCTGTTTGTGTGAGGGCAAGAGGTAAAACACAGTGACACTCCATCCATCCCTCCAGGAATCTCTGTAGTCCAAATTGGGACCATGGAGGCCAATGGTTGCAGTTGCATTTATTCCCATTTATACGACCGTGGTAGGACCTTCGTTCAAGAAACACCAGTTAGCCTAATCTGCATGTCTTCGGACTGAGATAGGAAACCGGAGTACGCGGAGGAAACCCTCCAAGCACAGGGAAAACATGCAACCCTCATGCACACAGACACTGAGATTCAAGATTCAAGATTCAAGATTCAAAGAACTTTATTAATCCCAGAGGGAAATTGCTTATGCTCGGTTACAGGTGCTCACAGTTGTTATCTAAAATAAAGGTCTCACAGTTGTTATCTAAAATAAAGGTAATAATAATCTACAAAAAAAAAAAAAAAAAGTTAAGACTAAAGTTAACTAAAGTTAAGAGTCGGGAATCACAACACTAAACCGCTGTGCCACCACAGTAATACTCATAATGCGTATAAGAAATAATTTGTCAAGTCAAAGGTTGTTAAGAACAGCAATAAATATATACTACTACTATTAATAATAATAATAATAATAATAATAATAATAATAATAAAACAACTCAACTTTATTTGTATAGCACTAACAACAAATGCCCAAAGTGCGTCACATAAACAATAAAATAATATAAAAAGACATAAATATCTAAAAATCACATCACACACATCTCTAAACCAAACACAAAAACAACTAGGATTACTTTTATTATACCACCAGATCTTTGTGCAGAATAGAAAATCCTCACTTCATGCACAACTTCAACCAATATGTTTATCATATTTCCCTTATTTCTCTACTTTCTTGTTTCTCTATTTTTCTATTTTCTTTGGTTTGTGGTGGATCTAGAGTCCGCTCCAGGAAACACCGGGCAGGAGGCAGGAAGACTCTCCCCAGATAGCTTACGACTCCGATCTGGATCTGTCTTTCCTCCGCATCACCTTGGTTCAGCAGATTTGGTCGGATTCTAGTGCAGATTCAGTTAATCAATCTAGACATCTTGTATGGAAAATCTGGAAAAAAAAAAGTTTTAGTCCCTTGGGGATATTTTGACAGAGTCATGAACATGCACACACACACACACACACACACATACAGTATATACATGTGTAGGCAGTTCACCTACTGAAGGAAAACAATTAATGATATAATAAGTCTTAATTTATGGTAAAATAATTCTTTCGATTGTGTAAAGCTGCTTTGCGACAATGACAATTGTTAAAAGCGCTATACAAATAAAATTGAATTAATTATGTAAAGAAACATATCGCTATACTCAGAGGGTTTCTTTTTCACACAAAGGATTTAGGACCGGTTTAAAAAGCTCGAACCATTAACCTTCCAAAGACCCCCTGAGGAAACGCTCAGCATTTAGTAACAGTGTGCGAAAAGCAAACTCGAGCCTTATGTGTGATTTAGAGCTTAAAGTTGATTTGACAACAATTTGAGAAGAGAGAGAGAGAGAGAGAGAGAACGCCAGACAGACAGATGTACAGCAACATAAAGAATAAGAAAGATCCAGAAAGGAAAGGCGGACAGAAGGAGTGAGAGAAAAAAAGACATCAACAGTTTGAGAAAAGACAGACAGAAGGACAGAGATACAGCAAGGGAGAGCAAATTACAGAGTGTGGGAGAAAGAGAGATAGATATGCAGAGATGTACCACCAGGGAGAGAAAAGAAAGAGAGGCAGGAAGAAAGCCAGAGACAGACAGACATAGAGAGAGAGAAGGAGAAATATAGAGTTGAAAAATGGGAAAGGCAGACATAAATACAAAAATAAACAGAGAGACATAAAGCA
This sequence comes from Clarias laeviceps, assembly GCA_030014305.1. NCBI lineage: Eukaryota > Metazoa > Chordata > Actinopteri > Siluriformes > Clariidae > Clarias > Clarias laeviceps. The sequence goes on along the minus strand of JAQMYJ010000023.1, from coordinate 39,875,893 downwards.
AGGATGAGAGGAGACAGAGAGAGACATATGCAGAGATATACAGCAAGTAAGACAGAACGAGATCCGTTGTTTGAGACAGGGACAGACAGACAGACAGACAGAGGGAGGGAGAGAGCGCTGGATGTAAACTGTTACTCCAGTCTCCAGCCAAAACATTTTAATTGGTGATGTTTGTCTGACCAGAGGAGCTGTATAAAGAGAGCAAGGTCTGAAAACACACCCCTCCACTTTCCCCTCCACTCTCTCTCTCTCTCTCTCTCTCTCTCTCTCTCTCCTCCTCCTGAATATGTGGGAGTGCTCTCCTGCCCCTCTGCACTCTTTAACACCGTGCTCAGCGCTGAGGCACCACATTGTCCTGGAACCTGCCTGTGACTAAGACAAAGACTCTTGATAAACACACACACACACACATACACTCTCACTTGCTAGCGCATACACACACAATGGATGTCAAAGTTGTGGTGATGATGCTTTTCCTCATCGTGATTAAGAAGGACTCGGGGACTCAAGGTACGACAGCTGCAAGTTCTTACATGACGATGATATTATTGTCAGATTTATTTAATCATTTAACAATTTTGCACTAGAATGGTGGATTTGGTGACCATGTGACCAGGATTTGGGACATATGTTTTTGACTTTGCTGGAATCAGGCTTATTCATTTGTTTGCTTAGATTAATTACTTAATTAATTAAATTAAATAATTGATTTTAAGGCTTTTAAAGTCTTACAGGACCTCTGACAAACTACCTCTGTATGTTAAAAATATATTTCTGCATGCTTTGTTGTAAAGCGTTCTAATGAACTCTTATACGAACTCTTATAGCAAACTAATGAGCTGTGGTTTATTTATTTATTCTCTGTGTGTGAATGTATGTGTTTATTTGGACTGTAACAGAAGTTTCATGCTGGTATGCATTTTTTCATGCGTGTATGCAATTAGGATTTATTTCTTCAAGACTTCTGTAAAACTGTGACACATTGTTGGTTCAAGAGAACACTTGGTTAAACAGAGACGTCTCTGGTGGCTTTGATTTCGTAGGTGTGAAAGTGTTGAATGTGCACCAGGTGGACATTGAGGTTTAGAACCCGAATCTGCTTCCGTCCTCAACTTGAAGGCACTCAGCGTAAAGGTAGAGATGCGCTTGAGTGATGACGGGGGGCCGGGAATCTCTGTCCAATTTCCTGGTTATGTTCTTTGTCACAAATCTGCAGCAAGTTTAACAAAACTGTTTATGTTTTAACGAAACAAATTAAAACAAAACAAAAATCTAAGTAAAGGGAAAAACTTAAATTTTTTTTTTATTTAACTACAAATTTAAGGGAGGGAAATTTTTTTTTTGAATTTGCATACCATTATTTTCATCCATCTTCATTACTTGATTGAAATTCTCATTATTTCAACACAGCATCTATTTATAATAACTTAATGTCTTTATAGGTTTTGACTTAATTATTTCTTATATGTAATTTCGACATATGATGAAATTATTTTGACTTAATTTTTAAAACACAACTCGATGATATTCCCAAATTTATCATATTCAGTATAAAATTTGCTTAAAAGTCTTATAATTCTTCCTTTAGTGGAAATCATAACTTGGATTTTGTGAAATTTTTAATTTTAAATAAAAATAACTATTTAAAATGTACATTGTATAAAGTTTGTTAAATATTAAAATAGTGAAATGTAAGCCTAAAGAAAGAGAATCTAAGTTGACTCTATGTTGAAAAATGAGTTGAAAAATTAAATAATTTCAAAATAAATAAAGGTTAAATTTATCATAGTATTTCCAATTTTCTCAATGCATTTATCTAACTAAAACACAACTTATCTAAATAAAAAAACAACAACAAATGAGCAAGAAATAAACTAAGAAGGTGTTTTTTCAAACAGAATTTTTTATAGCGGTGGTTATAACGCATTGTGAATTGAATATGTAGCGTTAATAACACATTACACTGCCAATACTTAGACACAGTCAGTTACAAACCTACTGTTTGTAAGCCAGACGTGATTTTTTTTTTTGTCGGAATGTAAAGATTTATTAAAATAATGGGCAAGTTGTGATAGTTATAAACATGTTGTAACACTCTATAAGCTATATTTCTGATACATTTGTAAAAAAAAAAAAAGTGCTTTCAGTTTGTTCTGATGATTTTCTCTCAGGGGTCAATATTTGACTTGTGAAAAGTTGTAATGTATATTAAACTATAATAAAGACTAGCATGCTAGCTATGAATGAAGAGTCATAGTCATAAAAAGTTGCTGTTCCATGTAGAGGGTCTAGCGTAGTCTGCGTAAAAACCATGCAGACTCAGGATCCTCTGAAAAAGACCAGGACAACCCTAAGAATGCACTTCAGCCTGTTAATCAAACACACACACAGACACATTCAGATCCGAGCACACACAATGGTCGAAAGCGCAATGTTCGATTGAGGACGAGGGTCTGGCCTGGCTGAGGAAGACCAGGGAAAGCTTTTCAGACCATCAATCATCAATAAGGCTGATAGAGAGTGGAGAGCACCCTGGGTAACTTTAAGGGCCCTTGACGACGGTAGAGAGCAAGAGTTCCCTTACGTGGGAACGCCGGATCTGAGAGCGACACCTTAATCTCTTTTTAATGATCCGTGCTCGCAGGTGGAATGTAGTGATGCTTTATGGCACTTATTTTTATAATGACTGCAAGGACGGATGGATTTGAGTAGAAAAACCCTCATCACCTGCTTAGTACTTAAGCTTTTGTGTTTGAACAAATGCTTTATGGTGAATTTTATAAGTAGGAATTGCAAAGATTAGTGGGAAAAAACATTAACGTCAAAGAATAAGCTAAAAATATTCCAGCACAATCATGAACAAGATCAACAGTTTAATTGTTACATTGTAGCATTGCAGTCAGCACATTGTAACATTGTGATTGTGTTATAGCATATTACATATATTCATACAGTAGTGTATTATAAGTGTATTACAGTCATATTATAGCGTATTATCCACCGTTCAGCCACAACAATAACACATTGATTATCAATTATATAGCAGTTAAATGGTAACAGGATCATGGGCATCAAGGCTCAGTTACGCCTGTGGGGACCAATGACCACCGCATCCGATCCTGGAAACAAGCAAATGCTGCACAATTTGCAGAAAAAAGAAATGATGACCATGATAGAAAACCAGCCAGGCACTGAGCCCAAATTCCCCAGATCGCAATCAGATCAAGTGTACATGGGCGGTGCTGGACAAACAAGTCTGATCTCAGACACCACCACAGGTCTCGTGGAGTCATGCCGAGGTGTTAGAGCTGCCCAGGCGGCACAAGAGGAATTTACACAATACCGGGATGGATGTTCTGCGTTGTAATATTATGGCAGATTGATGTATGATCGTGTTATAATTTAATGTCTTATGGAAGTTAGATCGGGTTTGCTGGTTTGTATTGTGACATTACCAATTAAGGATGGGAATCCAGTCGATACAATATTGTCATGTGCCGATTCAAATTCTGTTTTTTTTTTTTTTTTTTAGATTTTGTTACAATTCTAAAAACTTCTAACCAAAAAATTCCTACCATATCCCGGGCACTGTTTTTTGCCGAAGGTGTGAATAGTTTAGATTGCACCACCTGTAGGATTACAGAATGCAAACATAAATGAATTAAAAAATATTTTAAAAATTTATTCTGGAGTCACTGTGACGCTACATGAATCACAAGAATCGCAATATATCACTCAGCCAGATTTCTCCCCCCATCCCTATTACAATTGTTGTATTAAGACTATAAGGTTACAGTACGACCAGGGCATTAAGTCATTACGAAGTATAATTTTCTTTTTACAACATTACAACCACCATTTTACGATACAGTCGTCATCTTGTGCAATTACAATTAATGGTATTATAACATTACAGTTGTTGTATTATCACCTCATTATAACATTACGATTGTCTTATCGGAACATTACAGTCATGGCGTCGTAATGCTACGATTACATTATGATGTATTATATTTATTTATATAAAATAAATATAAATATAGATATTAGGATCATCATAGCATGTATCATAAGTTTACAGTCGTCAAATGAATGCTTGTAGTCCGATCAGGATGATTGTCATCTCTAGCATAACAAACTTCGTGTTACTGAGATCGCTGTACAACCGTTACGATGTTATGATGTTATGATCATTGCAAGCAACGCAAGGATTATTATTCATTTCTTCTGAAAGCATGTTCACACATTATACAGGTTTTCCTGTCTGAAAGAAAACTTGACTTCATCTCCAAAGTAAATCCCTGGTCTCCTGTTTTGTTTTTTGTTTTTTCTACAGCGAAGCCCATCAGTCTGCTGGAGAGATGCTGGTGCCGCTCGACGCTCAACACCGTGCCGCAGAGGAGCATCCGCGAGATCAAGTTCCTCCACACACCCCACTGCCCCTTCCAAGTCATGTAGGTCAACACAAATAAATAAATAAATAAATAATTACCTCAAATCTCACCTACACAACACTGTTTTTAAGGAAAAAACAGAAGGATTGTTTTAATTATGACTGGGTCGGACGATTTATTGCTTCAGATATTCTTTCGGGACAGAGTTTGAGAACATTGTAGGAAGCTCTAAGGAGGCAGATCTCATGTGTCAGTGTGTGTGTGTGTGTGTTTGAATAAGATCCTTATCAGGAGCCCGAGATAAAAGCAAGTGTGAGACTCACTCAGAGGCACTGCGTGGGGTTTTGTTTTGTTTTTCCTGGAGGAAATCTTCATTAAGGGTCAAAGTGATTACGTTTGGATTTCTACTGACCTTCCTAAAGCAAAGAGATGTCTCCATCTTTTCTCTCCCTCCATGCTAATCTCTTTAGTTGCTAACATTTGGAATCATTTTACTAACCTGGAACGTATTAATGTAAAAGCGGTGGGTGTTTAAAAAAAGAAAAAAAAGGGGGCCACGGGGGTCATGTCGAGGCGGAAGGTCAGAGCGGGCAGAATTTTAGCCTTGGAGGGGGGAGGGAGGGGATTTACACACTTACACACAAACACACAGCCACACAAACACACACACACAGACACACACAAAAGCCAAATAGTGTTTATTTAGGAATTTAGCCTCAAATCTGAAGGATCTGGAGATTTAAAGCCAGATGAAAGACAGACAGCTGTAACACAAACCCACACACACACTCACACTGGAAGCCATGTTTGCTGTTGGTATTAGCCTGCTGTGAGGCACTTACTACCTGCCGTTCCTGTCTCCCTGCGCAGACACGCTGCCGGCTGGCCGAATTAAGCCTGGGAAAAGCTTGCATCGAGCCACGGACATGACAGAAATGAAACAAACACGATAACAGACTAAAACTAACAAACACACAGATCCTGTTACACTGGAAGTCGGATTGTGTTAAGTGGGGACTCGCGGGGGGTCGACCATTTGGTCCCAGACCGCAGGAGCGTGTGTGTTTGTGTGTTAGTGTGTGCTTGCGTGTGGGTCGGGCTCAGTGTGGATGTGGTTAATTTGCAAAGCGGTGTGAGCTGCGGCCCCTCTGAGCTGCTAATTCTCAAACATGACCTTTTGGCGCAGAGGTGTGATATGTGTGTGTGTGTGTGTGTGTGTGTGTGTGGGAGTTGGGAGTGAGACGGACATGTCGGGAGTCAGAAAGGGAGTGAAAGCATATGTTTTGGTTGTGGTGTGTGTGTGTGTTCAACCTGCTAAGCAAGCTGTACTTCCGTTACTAGCACTTGTTCACTGTTGCCTTTCTTACATGACAATTCTAACCAATGAAATGTGGGAGGAGCTAAAATAGCGCCGATCCTTGACTTTATTGTTTTGTTTTCTTTTTTACCTTATGATTGGATGCTGGGTCATTAAGTAAAACATTCAAAATTTAAGCATTATCATGCATGCACACACACACACACACACACACACACACACACACAGACACACACAGTGAGGATATAACGAGTCCTGGATTCAGAGTCGCATGGATACGCACCATTTGGTGGAAATGTGTTATAACATTACTTACGGGCTCTCAGCATTTATAGCTTCTGATTGGCTAGACACACTGCACATCTTAATTTATCCATTAAGGTTTCTAGGTGATCATTGATGTAGCCTTGGCCCTATGTGTGTGTGTGTGTGTGTTACCCTGCACGCACCCTGTAATGGACTGTAGTGTATCCTGCTCCAGCATAAGGTTGTAATAGAGTAGTGAACAGAGCTGAATAGAGCAGCGCCGATCTGATAACGCAGAGGGAGAAACATATACTCTTTCACTCATTCGCTCATTTTTTCCTCTAAACCGAATCCCTCGCTTTAAAGAGACTTACCTGATCTCATTACCAGCGCAAAGCCAAAACCCAACAGCATCAATTACATACCTTACACTCATTTCAGCCTCTTTATTCCTTTCTCTCTCTCTGTTTTAAAGAAAAGAAAGCCCTACTACTAAATCGCTCTACCCTTTCTCTGTCTCTCTTTTCTTTCTCAGCCAAATGCACTGCTAAAGAACCGAATCGAGTCCCTTCCTCCCTTCCTCCCTTTCTCCTCTTTTGCCCTTGTTATCACTGTGGCGCGCTCACTCCGATCTTTCTCTCGTTTCCAGAGCCAAGCTGAAGAACAATAGGGAGGTCTGCATCAACCCCAAGACCAAATGGCTGCAGCAGTATCTGAATAATGCCATTAACAAGTAAGTAAGAGCCTCGGCACACAAAGGCTGAATGAAACGAAGCGTTTCTAAAGGACGCAATTACACGGAACAAAAAAATGCAAAGCATTATGGGTATCTAGCATGTGTTTGACTTTATCATTTGAACGTTGTTTGTTTGTTCATCAACCAGCAAATGGTATAGAATATTTTTTAAATTGTGTTATTCAAAACAACATTTGACACAATTCAAGGTGGTAACTATAGCATTAGCTCAATACTATAGCACAGTTCAATGAAGTAGCAGAATGTATCTCAAAACTGAAATCAGAACCATTATATAAGCTAAACATTTTCTAACTTCTAATCTTCTACCACCACCTGTGAACTTTTGGCCACTTCTCCTATCTGACATTAATGCTAAGATTAAGTAAAACCTAATTCTGATTTTTCAAACCTCCAATTAGGAAAAAAAACAAAAACAAGGGAAAATCTGCTCTCTCAAGCATGTATAGTCAAATCAACATGGCTGATCATAACATTATAAGACTAACTACTGGCTTCAATATTACTTTTCCAAAAGAGTTTAGCTGTAAAGTTTTTACTTTAAAATATTTACTTGTTAAAGCTATAGCACTGTCTTTTCAGGACGCTGTTTTGAAAATGTACATATACAGATTTTTACTAGGCAAATACGAAGTTTTGAAGAGTTTAAAAATGGTAAATAATATAGAAGATGCCACTACAATCTGATTAGATATTTTTTTTAATAAAAGAAAATGTGCTTTGTAATTGTAATTTACTGTTTTTGCAGTTGCATTGCATCACAATAATCGCATCATTGCATCATTGAAATTGGGTTTTTGTAGCTTAACATTGTGTCAAATTTGAAATTCTTTAATGTCAAATGCAAATTTTAAAATGCTGCATTACCAGTAGAAGCGGCGACGTTCTGCGATCCCTGTCCCTCGGTGCGTTTTTTTTTCTTGCAACGTTTTTAGAAAATCTGGAGATGTAAATTTTTTTATTGAATTGCGCAAATTAGAAATTTCTTCCAGTTTGAATTAATAATTTTGCACCCCTGCAATCCGACTACAAATTTTCAGATAGTAGTTTTCAAATTGTGCAAATTAGACAAAGCAAGTTAAACATGCCTTAAACTATGTTTATGTTACCTTCATAGCTACTGTACCATCTTATAGACTGTCTTCTGATTGATAAAACTATACATTTTTACCCAGATTATTGCTTTAATTGAATTTTTGTTGCTATAATTTACTTTCTTATTTGAACTCAGTGTTTGCTTTATGTTGAGTCTTAAGCATTGTTCTAGCATCATTTCTAACCGACGTGAACATCTGGTTGGTAAAATTTGGTTGTTTAACGGTGTAAAAATACAGACATCTTGGCCTCTGTATAATCGTTTCGGCTGAGTTAACGGCTGTAACGATGGAGCGCTGTGGTATTATGGATCTCCTGCAGAGCGCAGTCAGAGTCGTAAAAGTTTCCCAGAGCACCATCATCACTCCGAGCAAGTCACATGGAAAATATTTCGAGAGCAAATTGAAACAAAAATATTTTGAAAACATCCCGCCACCCTCATTGTACAGTGGCAATCTCACACACACACACACACACATACTCGTTTTTCTTACCTCGTGAGGACCCCTGACTAGGACATGCCTCGTGGGATCCACCATTTCTGAGTGGTCTAGAGACATGATTTTAACTGCTA
>JAQMYJ010000023.1:39834747-39855996 GCA_030014305.1 Clarias laeviceps | reverse complement strand
CGAGCGAGACCATATAGAGCTATATATATAGATATAGATATATATATATATATATATATATATATATATATATACAATTTTACCAAGGTATTTTTAATTTTAACATTACTTATTATAAATCAAGCTAATAGTTTAACTGTCTTGATTAGCATTTGATCTGTAAAGAGCTGCTAAATAAACAAAAATTAGCTAGTGTTAAATAGACAATTAAGGGACCTCAGATCCATTTAAGGGTTTAATATACATTTTCAGGCTTTCGTTTGAAAGATTTAATTTCTTTATTTATATGAAGAAAAACAATAAAAAAAAAATAAATCTATCAACTAATTGCTATCTTGTTTAATCCGACTGTGTGGATTGAACTTTGCTATCCATAATTTAGCCTACTACCTAGCAGATCATTAGCTAGCTACAAAATAAGGTAGAAAGTTTTCATTTCTAGCTACTATTTTGTTGCAATGATAATTGACATATGTTTAATGATTTTACTGTATATTTGAAGTATACTTTTGTTTGCATGTAGCATGCACTGTAGCAAATGAAGCATGTTAAGAATATACTATTATCATGTTTGCTAGCATTTAGCATTGTAGATTGGTAATAATTTGTAATGCGAACATACGATATATGGAAAAATATGATTAAAAAAGTGTATGTCTGTACTGTATAGTTATTTACCCTTAGTTATCGCTATCATGATATAGAGTATAATGGTATGTTTAACAATACTATGGAACTTATTTGCTGATATAGTACATATATCACACTATGGTACATAGTTCTACCACAGTATATGCTTTTGTATGGTACAGTACATTGTAGTATGGTACTGTGTAACAAGTACCAGGATACTATTAATTTTTTTTTATACTTAAAAAAATATATATATTTTTTATATATTTAAAGAGTACAGAGTAAGGAAAGCAAACTACTTTTTTCAAGAAAAAAAAAACCCTGTAAAGATGCAAAGCACGTCTGGATTATTTCATCCTCCACATATCAGAGTGTTTGGAACAGAGCACCAAGCTGACCACATCAGATGAAGTCCTGCCAAGGTTGGAAAAAAAACAAAAAACAAACCTCCAAACATCTGGACATATACTTGGCTTGTTTAGCCTTCCACTGTGTCCTTCTGAAGTTGTCCTGTACATATCTGATTTAACATGATTTTACCTACTTCAGCTGTCTGTGTGAGGAACTTTAGCATTACAAGACTCTAAATGGATCTGAGGTCCATTCAGGGAACTCTGAGAAACAGCTTTTGAATGTTTCTTAGCTTGAAATCATACTGACAGTGTGAAATAGTTTATACTACACCATGTTAAAAACCACAATAGACAAGCATGTGGACTTTTTTTTGGCAAGAAAAGTAGAATCAGCATAGATTAACACTTAGAATGGATAGATGGAATAAATTTCAGTGTTTATCAGTTTGGTTAATTTTGGGTTCATCGTTGCACTACATTAATTTAAACATGAAAAAAGAGAAAAAATAATTATTGTGACATCATAGTTAATTATTAACCTACACTCTGGCTTGTATGACTATTCACTCTTCCTGAATTTTTCCACATTTTGTAAGAACTGAAATTGAATTCAAGTTGAATTATAACTACATAAAATAGTAATAATATTCAAGTGGGGGGAAATCCACATAATCTGCAAAATTATATATACATTTAAAAAATAATAGTAAAATAAAGGTTGCCCTCAGCACAAAATTATTACTTTATGTTTTACCTGTGAAATACTAATGTTACCTTGAGATAAATCATTATTTTAGGAAACTGTATCCACAGTGAAGCATGATGGTGGAAGCATCAATATTAAGAGTTACCCTATACCAGTATGTTTCAGTATTATGGGTTGTTTTGTGTTGATTTATGACACATCATTCTATTTAGAGCTATTACAGTTCCATATTCAAGGTACTGCATTAACAGATAAAATTATAGGTGAAACATGGCCTTGTTACCTACATTTGCCTTTTTTAATCATTTTAAATGTTCACACACACTGAATGGGTCTCCAGTTTGTGTGTGTACAAGCAAAAATCATGAGAAAAAATATTTTTGGCCAGGGCTTATATGTGTAAATAAGATTTTCCTCCTGTTGTGAGATCACAAAAGAAGAGCCCTTTCCCCGTTCTCTGGGGGCGTGGCTCAGTAGTATCTCATTTCCATAAACACTGAAATGAGGAGGCATGAAAATGTATTATCTGAGGAGTATTTTAGCAGAAGGATACACACATACTTTCTGGGATCTCTGCGATCTGTGTTAAGTTGTAAAATATGGGACCTTTAATTGAACTCTATGTGGGGCAAGAAAAGCAAATTGTACAAATTAAGTCTTTCTTTGAACCAAGCTTGAAATATGGAGCACAATACCAGCTGTGCCAAAACATACACTGACATCTTGGTGAACCAAAAATGAATGTTTTATCCTTGCATTTCATTACAATTTTTCACAAAGTGTTTAGACAGGATCTAAGCCAAAAACCAACCAAAAAAATTTGCCGACTGGCTTTGAACTAGAGCATTTTGCCATATCTTACAATTCAAAAACAATTCAATTACAATACAATTGGTTTCAGTCCATAGCAAAACCATAAACCAGTGAATAACACATTAAAGAGCTAAACAAATACGTCCAGTGAGTTTTTCACACTAGTTATTAATTCTATGGCCACATAACTGCAGAGCCACTTTCAAGAGAAAACAACCTGCCCTGTTTTTACATCTTGCCTCCCACAGATTAGGGGAAGTTATTTCTGGAGGCACTTGCAGCGGTGAGTTCTCAACAAGGGCCTCATTTTGCGGTCCCCAAATCTCTGTGGGGACATTTAGTCTCCTCCAAGAGCAATCACGTAACAGATAAATCATCCCACACACAGATCCGTGGTCCTTTAGTACTGCCTGGGGAGCACATCACTCCATTATTAGGAATTTTTATATGCAGTTGGGTCCAAGAGTCTGAATCTACTACTATAAGTAATAATGTTCTGCCAGCATATATACATATTTTTTATACAATTTCATCATAACTGTGATATACATTGCATAAAAAGTATAATTTAAATAATTGTAATATGGGTAAAAGAGGAGATTAGGACAGAGTAAATAAGTAACCACCCAGTCACTGATCGCCTCCCTATTTTATGTATTCGTATTTGATAAATGTTAGGATAAAAGATCACAAAAGCGAACGCTCGATATAAACTAGATGATTGGAAACAGTGGGTCGATCGTTGCGACACAGAGATGGAGAGCACACGGGTCAAAGGTCATGAGATCCTAACCTGAGCAGCTTGATTAATCTTTTCATTCCGTCACCCCCAGGGTACGGCAAAAAAAGAAGGGGGAAAACCTGTCATAGATCATACGAAGGAAAGTCCAAACACGCACTCCTCAAAGTTCAAAGTCCAAACATAGAAGAACTTCCCAGTAACTGAGAAGATTTAGTCCTGACATGGAGAAACAATCGCAAGTCAAAAAAGGAAACAAAAAATGTCACCTAATGATGATAACATAAAATACAGCCAATATATCTTCAGATCAAATGATAAGCTGTTCATGATTTATTGGACATTCATAAATGCAGTACTGTTTACAGAGACAGAGACTTGTGGGACACTTCTGGCTGCAACTGGACGAAGAAGAGGGTTTCCAGTTTCAGCTTTTGGCCTACCTCTTAAGGGATAAAGAAAAGAAATGCTCAAGACAAATCACTTAGATAAATGTTATCTTCGTTTATCTTCATTTTCAATGCGATTTTTAACAGCTGTGAAGGCAGCCCTGTCTCACGAGCACAAATCTGATGCAACATTCAAGAGAGACTCTGCTGAGTCATTCATCTTCAATAAACGCTTGCAAGGAATACACCCAGAGTATGCACTTTGGGCCTATAGTAACAATTTATCATGGGAGGTAGGAGAAAACCAGAGATCCCAGGGAAAAAAAAAATGTCTGCATGCTTTTTTAACAGTATCTCGAATGATATCCATAGGTATTAGGCTTTGTTTTTCAATTTCTATACTTTAAAAATATTAAATGTTGTAACAAACGAAGGGTGGCACGGTGGCTTAGTGGTTAGCTCTGTTGCCTCACATCTCTAGGTTCTGGGTTCAGTCCCTACCACGTGTCCTCACTTCATGCTTGGTGGATTTTCCTCCAGGTGCTATAGTGTGTGCATGTGTGTGAGCCCTATGATGGATTGGCACCCTGTCCATGGTGTATCCTGCCTTGTGCTTATAGTCTCCTGGGATAGGCTCCTGCCCCCCCCACGACCCTGAATACAGGATAAAGTGGTATAGATGATGAGTGAGTGAGTAACAAACTAAGAAAAGGTACAGAATGTACAGAAAGTATATACATGATGTTTGAGTCCTAACACCACACAATCTAGACACAACAATTACTGAAATCTCCAAGGCACAAAAAGTTATGCTGTTTATGAAATATTTAAACAAAACACATCTGGCAGTCAAAGGCATCACCTTTTTTTTTTTTCATTCTAATATTTGATGTAAACAATAACTGAAGTTCATGTCTAGTATCTGCATGATTTTATGAACGGCATTGTGCTGGCTGATTGACCGAATGCTTGAATGTACAATGGAACAGGTGTTTTGATTAAAAGTCTCCGGTTAGTGTAGACTTTTTTACTCCCCTGATCCCCATTCTGCTGTCTCATCTGTTACTTTCTGCTGTCCAAATGTAATTATGACCTGAAGCTTTCTTGATGAGCTTTCTCAATGACATCAGATTTGGCTACAGTTGGTTCTTTAATATTCATCTTTAAGATCACTGATCTGATTAAAGACGGTAAGAACAGTCTAGCAATCAAAAACGCTATGTAATAATTCGAGTAATGGCAATTGCACAAGTTAAATCTTTTCACATTTTGAAGTGTTATACGTAACTTAGAATTAATGTTGTTAGGTTTTTATCAGACTTTCACATCTGGTGTTCTGATATTTTTTCGCTAATTCTGCTAATTAGAAAAATGGCCTAAGCTCTGTCTAATTTCTTGAAAGCATTTGATGAATAGTAACTCTCGCCAAAGATTTTCAATCAGATTGAATGCTGTGTTTTGGTTGTGCCACTCTAACATATTCAACTTGTGTTTTAACCACTATAGCCTTGGCAGTATGTTTAGAAGTCATGTGTCCTGCTGGAAGATCAACCTCAGCTCCAGTCTCAAATCCGTTGCAGACTGGAACAAGTTTACTTTTGGGACATTCCTGTATTTGGCTCCCTCTACCCTTATCTTCCCAGGCCCTGCTAATGAAATAATACTACCATCATGAAAGTGGATATGGCATTCTTAGGGTGATTGTTAGGTGTCAACCAAATGCGGTGTACCAAGTCTAAAACGGGTAACTTGGTATCTTTCCGCGTGTCTCCTTAGTCATAACCCAAATAATGGTTTTTCATGCTTTATTTGCTGTCTGAACAACTTCTTTAATCTGATCTGTGGATCTCTCTATCTATCTACAGTACCTATCTTCTTCTAACTTACCCTTCACTGCTTGGTTGCATTTCTGACTAATCCCCTCTTTACACCACCACCAGCTTTTGGTGGAGTCATATTGGGTCCTAAACCATTTCAGTCATTTCTGTCCTACAAAATCATTTACACAAAGCATTGGGTTGTAATGAAACTCAGTGTTTATCAACCTGAGAATTAGTATTAAAACATATTACTATTAAAACATTGCAAATAATCCCATCTTCTTATGGGAAGCACTGCAAAACTCTTGCTAGAGATTGTTTGGGGAAAAATCGACTGTGAGGCCATGAGATCCTGAACTTGTTGCAATTTCCAAAGCCAATATGTCAGCAGCCTCAGACACTCAATGTCCCATCATGCCAGTGTCTATTCACCAGAACAGAGTGTCAACACAATTAACCATCTGATAGTGTCCAGAATACAAGCTTACCGTTTCCCAGACACTCAAAACAAATCCAACTCTTTAAACAAATATAGAATCCAACCATGTGTTCTTTGGATCATCTTTGTACTGTGTGTCTTGATTCTGTCTTCTGTACACCACCTCCTGCTGCTGTGTTTTCTCTTTTTTTTTTTTCCCCAGATCAATTACATTGGAATTGCATCAATCATGCCTTTATTGTCAAGATGCATGGACATTTTTGCATGACAACAAAACAGGCATTTTTTTGTCATGGCATTGTTCACTTGACTTCTGTGATGTCTGGATGAGCCCATGTCTACCATGTGGAGCGTTTCAGTGCCGGAGTGTCATGACATGCTGACAAATGAGGGGTTAATCTCTTGGCTGGTTTACAAAATTTCAGATTCAGTCTCCATCCTAAATAAAAACAAATAACAGTTGTTGAGAAAATGATAGTTTGGTATGGAACAGATAAAACCTTTTTTTCTTTCTTTTTTTCTAGGAACACAGGAGCAGATACCAGTGTGAAGGGTCTCCAGTTCCTAGTGAAACTTTAAAAAAAGCAGATTCTTTATTTTACATGGTCTGTGACAGGAACACATTATGCAAAGTCGCTCACTTTATCTCCAGCTCCTCTTTATGTGTCAGACCATTTGGGCTGAAACTATCCATACAGAGCCTATTGCTAAACAAGGTCAATGTTAGCCAGTCACTAATTTGCCAGACAGTGCGGACAATCCAAACAAAATCCCACAATGAATAAAGTATATTTTCATGTGTATTGTAAACTTAACTCAACTCATATAGACTACATATACTGTACTTATTCATACACATAAGGATAACAATTCAAGCTTCGGTCACAAAGTGCTTCATACTCTATTCATATTTTGACTATATGAAAAATTTTTACAGAAACTTTATGCTTGTTTAGCATCCAATGATTCTTTACAGGAATGTAATAAAAATATCTAATTTGTGACCCATTTAAAATCCAGGAACACTTTTTTAGGAACTTCTTTCCCAGGATTTTCTTTCCATCCCTGGGAATCCTGGAACTCCTTCAGGACATTTAGTATATCTAATTTTTTTTTTTTATTATTATTATTATTTTTTTACATCATGACTAGTATTTAAGTCTCGCAACTATTCCAAGAACATCATGACTATCAATCATCCTTTCCACATCAAAAACCTTAGTGGGAAGTAAGGAAACTTAATTTCCAACTTAGTTTCCAACACTAAAATATTTTCAGGAACTTTTGGTCCAATTTGAATCCCAAAAACCTTTTAAAAGAATCCCGAGACTACTTCTGTACCTTTACTTTAATTTTAGTACCTTTACCTCAGAAGAATGTCTTTAGACATCCAGGAGATTATTTGGTACATTTACTAACGCCAACAGTTTTTTCAGGAATTTTAGTCCCTTTTTCTCACAGAAATGTTTTTACGAATCCAGGAACAATTTCTGAAAATTAATAACATCAAGAAACATCCCGAGGAACTTTTAGTTTTCATGTATTCACATCGAGAAACCTTTCAGGCAACTTCACCATACTTACTACTGTAGATGATGAGTAAATGAATGAGTGAGAACAGTCTTCTGAAACATTTTAGGGCCTTTTGCTATATTTAGACATTATGAACCTTTTTAGGAACCCAGGAACTTTTTCACCATGAGAACAAGATTTCAGACACTCTAGTTCCTGGAACAGACACAATGGTTAATTTTCCCTGACACACTAACACTGCACCCTAAAACACATAATCCATCAGCTAATTCAACAGGAAATTCTTGCTCAGCTACTTCAGTATCTGGTATGTACTGTAACTGCACACATAGACAAAGAAGAGTCTTAAAAAACAAGATCGTTAAACTTTGTGGTATTGGAGGCTATTTAGTTGCCAGCTTAATCAGCATGCTTAGATGAACACATAAGAACACTCAGTGATACAAACGAGCTAACTTCATTTCATCCAATACATTCATGTAAATACAAACATGGCTAACCTCATTTCGTTACACAATTCCCATTACGCAGTCATTTCCCAGTGCATTCTGGGCAGCGAGTATCAGAAAATGGACACTTTTACTATGTCAGAACATTTGGTTTGAATTTAGAGCTTATTGCAGTGTCAGATGATTTCTGAGATTTCTAGACAAAGATTGACTAAAATCTGTATTTAATAACATTTAAATTTACTCCAGGATTGTTTGCATCATGAACAGTTTTAACCTCCAGCCACATTTCTGGTGGAACGTTATCTGGAACCTTAGACCTGTTTCCTTCACGTGGACCTTTTTTATTTTTATTTTATTTTATTTATTTATTTTTTTTTTTTTTAAGGTTTCTAAGAACTTTCATACTCTTACACTAGAAACAGCTTTTCTGAATGAATAGGTTTTAACTCTCAACAGGAACCTTGTTACTTGTTCAGGAATTTTTGGCATATTTTCCCATCAGGAAGTCTTTTAGTAGGACTGAATTTCAGGCACCTTTCCACCACAGGAACCTAATCAGGAGTCCAGGAACTTCTATAGGTTTCAGTGCCTTCACAGGAACATTTCTAGACCAGAAAAAGTGTTTCCACATCAAGAAATGAAGTACAATAGTTTAATTTATGAATATATTTTTTTTCAAGAAAAATTCCAGAAGGTTTTCATGTTTTTTATATTAGGAACTCTGTTACAAACACTGGCACTTCAGACACATTTCTTTCACCAGAACCTTTTAGAAATAAACGATATTCCACCAACATTTCCAGCAGCTTGTAAACTTCAGCCTAATATCAGATAATCACATAAAGCCGTGCTTTATTTCCCAGCTACAGTATGTTCTCAAAAAACCCAGAAAGCTTTTCAGGGTATTTAGGTATGTTTGCACATCAGGAAGTCCATAAGATCCTTAGAAAATTTGACACCCTGTCCATTTTTTTTTTTACAACACTCAAATGATGCGGTTGTTGCCCAGTTTGTGTCACTTGAGTTATTTCACAGTATGATCACCTGCTGCTTGCACAGAAAAAAAACGTCAAGTTCTCCTTCACTCTCTTGTTTCTGGTGTAGACATGCCTTTTAGTGTTTCCATGAACTACCAACAGTGCACTCTGATACACCTTATTCATCAACTCTACTTAGCAAGTCCTCCATCATCCAATTTAGTATCTTTGATTCAAGTCTTGGTCCTGAGCTCCACTCAGCTTTCTGGTACTCTGGCACGTAACTTTTCCGTAGGAATTGGACTGATTTTTATTTGCTGAGACAAATAAATGCTACAGTAGAACCTCACACTGGAAGGTCAGTGAGAATGTTAAAGACTCTAATGGATGGTGGCGGTGGATTTGCTGTCCCACTCAGACAGACCATCTTGTAAAACATGGGAACACAACTGCACCCTTGAACCCCATCAATCCATAGCACAAGGAAATGTGGGGAGGAAGAGAGAGAAAGAGAGAGAGAGTTGAATAGATTAACATTAACATCATTAACTTTGATTATGTCAAATTCAACAAAGGCAACATTGTACTAGGGGTTGCACGATGCCAAATTCCAAACTGGAAAATGAAGACAAGATGGTGGAAAGGGGGCGGGGCTTCCAGAGCGTTATCTAAACTGCTGTACTGGCGAATTTTTGACTGACCACTTGTACTCTGATTTGTGCGTAGAAATCATTGTGGACCTAATAATTTTGCCACTCCCTTCTCAAGCTGATTAAGATTCGGAACAAGCTTCTTACATCCTCGAGTCATTTCTGACAGATAGAGAGCGAAAGACCAAAAAAAAAAAAAACGTTCAAAGTCCATGGGGTGGAAGCCGAATGAATAATGTAGGCGAGTTTCAGTAAAACAAAAACACTCCTGATGACACTCTCGAGTTTTGCCTTTCACTAAATCACCACTGACCGTCACATTACCACTCGATAAATCTCAAGCTAAGTAGAAAAGCTCATTTCCATCTGTCTTTCTAATGTGAAGGAAAGATAAGCTACGGCAACGATCCTTCTTTAGCACCTTCACTAAAGTCTTTCATGTCTAATGAAGTCTATAAAGAGTCACAATTTTGCACAAAAAATGTTCTGTTCTGCTTGAAAAACACCTACTAAACCAATAATTAAACAATAAATGTGCTGAAGATGAAAAATCACAGCATTCTGGATTCCAAACACACATCTGAGCCTTAGCCATGCTCCTGATTTAGCCAAGATAAGTAGAAATCTTTTAACGTTACATTAATAGAGTTGGATTTGATCAGTTCTCACGGCACTCTGACCCTGAAATCTAAATACCATTTACATGAATAGAATAATGGTCAAATAAACATAAATGTGTTTGAATTAGCACGCCTTGCCTCCTACTCGTCGACACTGCAATAAAATAGACTATTTTCCCAATTCAATCAAGCACTTTGCCTGATTGTGTTCTAATCTTCCTCACAGGTCCTATCGGGATAATTTTGATGATGTTAGGATGGTATGAAGTCGAGCTGAATCAGGCTTGAGGGAGTGAGTTTTCTTTGGAGACATCGTACCATTAAGCGATTTAACATCAACAAGAGTGTGGTCTCGGATCCAGACGCCATGGGGAACATGGTGGGGGTTTGAAATGAATTCGGACTCCCTGAGGAAGCACTCGATTTATTCAATTTATTACAAGAGGAATTGTGAGACGAGGAGACGTTTGACTGACAGCCGTGCTTTTGCTAATCACAGCTAGGAAATGTGATACGCTGATGTCTTTTATTTGAATGCTTCCCAGCGGTGCAACACTGTTAGTGGACGGTTTTACCATCTTGCTAAAGAGAGATCATCTGAATAATTGTTTGAAATGATTTAAACCACTGTAGCTCCAGCAAGATTGTTAATAAGACTCACTGTTTTGTTTAAGCTGTTCCTCAACATTCAGTTATTTATTTATTTATTTTATTATTATTATTATTATTATTTTTTTTTTACTAGTTCCTTGTTACTAAGTAACTACCTAGCTAGGACCCTTGTCCTTTAGTGAATTGGTATATACTATATACAGTATATATTTGATCATTATATGATAAATTACTTCCAGTGTCTATTTCTTATTAAAACTTTGAGCTAAACAAATGTGATTAAAACTTTTAGTTAGGCAATACAGACTCAAAACTAGTCATTTAAGTATCTCCTACTGGATTGGTTTTAATGTTAAAAGTTAAATTTTCTGCAACAAATAAGAGCAGCCTTTTAATTATTTTGCAATAATTAATCAAAGCTATTTTCCCTTCTAAATGTCAAAACCTGTTCTTTTTTCTTTCCTTTTTTCACTCACTATATTGCCACGTGCATGTGTTTCAGTCCTGTTGCCGCCCATTTTTATGACATACCTAATGTGTGCACCTGTACCGAATTCATCCCTTAACTTGTCTTTATGCACTCTTATGTTCCCTTGTCACTTTGCAAAGTCAGGTTTTAATGTAGTTTGTATATGTGCCTAATACAAGAGAATTCTAAAAATAAATAAATAAAATATAAAATATTATATATTACATAAATTATTGTAATTACATTATCTGGGAAAAATAATATGAAAATCTATGACAATCCAAGTAACCATGTTATATATTTGGTATTCATATTCATATATTTAGTTAAATATTAAGTCATACATTTTTTCAAATAATATTACTCAATGATTTTGCATGTACACAGCAAAAAAAAAAAAAAAGTGAAAATATCTTATTTCCAGTCAAATGTATCTAAAAATTCTCAATATAAGATTACAATGACACAAATAGAAGATTTATAAGCTTCCATTCTATTTCTATTTATCTTGTTCTACTGACAGACAATTTTGCTTTTTTCAGGAAATAAAAACATAATAATAATAATAATAAAACTATATGCCAATAGAACAGGAAAGTTACACTTAACAATTAATGAAGCTAATTTAATGATCCTTATAATAATTCTTTTTTGTAATCTTATATAAAAAATAGATAAACATGACTGGATTCAAGATCTTTCACTTGTTAAGATATGTTTTGCAGTGTAATGGTGGTTCTCCCACTTTTATGTAGAAGATGCTACATTCATTTATAAAAAGCAGGTTTAACAGTCTGTGTTTCATCATACAAGTTTATTCTTAAACAATTCTAATGATAAAATGACTCAGAAGTCTTACTCCTGCACATGTTGCAGGTGGCTATTTGGTTAAAATCACTGTTCGAAGTGAAACATTGTGCGAGCACTACACAAATACGACATAAAGATCCCAGATTCATGACTGTAATAAAACCTACACAATCTGTTTATTATCACCTGCGCTGGACGTCTTAGACATACCTGATCCAACACGGCCGATTCCGATGAGGGAATATGGCCTGATGAGGGTCTGTTTGTTCAGGAGTGCAATCTCTAACATGCTGTTAATACACACTCTGGAGTAAATCAGAAAGAAGGACAATGAGGTGGAAGAAGAGGATGAAAAGTCAGTCGACTCCAGAAACAAGGTTAAAGCGCAAGTGTTTCCACTGTGCTCTGCCATTACGTCCCTCTGCGCTCTTCAGTTCCATTTCATTACAAACCCATATGGTTCACATACATCCCTGATCCCGCTACAGGCACAGGGGCTCTTTTTTTCTCGCTCCAGTGAGCGCAGGATCGGATTTAAGCTATAGGACTACACAAACACGACAGGCGATATTTAATACAGCTAAAATGATGCAGTGATTACTAATTTGTTCAAGTTAAAGTGAACTTTAGCTTTAGCAGGAAGTAGTTTTTGGCTGAGGAGTTTCAGTCGCTTTAGGGAGCTCTTTGGGTTGCTGCTGGGTTCTGGGAGAAAAAAATAAAAGAGGAAATAAAAGCCTTTGATTTCTCTCCAAGCTGCAGGTGGTGAAGCGGGAATTTATTTATTCTGCTACTTCCATGTGCCGCTCAGGCAGGCATTTGTGAGATTTTGGTGTTTGTTCAGATGAGTGCTGGGATTCAGAAATCAGCAAAATGGAAATCGTGTTGTTGGTGCAAATATTAACAAAACATGAATGATTCATACAAAACACAACACTAGAAAATGTGAGCAGCTATCAGAAACTCTTAGGCATAATAAACATTTCAATGGCGCAAATGATTTAAAGAAGGCCGTACATCCCTGAATGACGATCCTGGCTGAGGTGGTTCAGACTCTGCTGCAGTTGAACATTCAGTGAGTGGAACACCTGATCCTTGAAAATTGAAAACTAGATAAATGTTGAATGCATTAATATTTAATTGTTGGCACAACTTCTTACAGTGGTATTTGTTGAGACAACAGATGACATTGTGTTCTTGAAAACTTTGGAGACACAGACTGAATAAACAAAAAAAATCAAGTTGACCCAGTAGTTTCTCCTTCACTGAGATGCAGTCAACCTGCACTAAAGAGGTGAAGATGGCCATTTTGTAGACTCTTTATTCTGTGTAAGTAATTTATAATTTTTTTAAATATTTTTTTTTTTACAGGTTACTATACAGGTATTTTACACAGTTAGCGTTATACAGTATATGTGAGGCCAGTGTGCTTCCTCTTATTATACAGAGGCACCCCGACATTACTGAGGTGAACTTAACTAATGTTAGTCTTGTTACCGCACTGTAGATGAGTTAGCAAGATAAACATTCGTAACCGTATCTTTTTCCCCCCCACTTTGCCCTGACTTTTGCCCAGCAACAGCATCCTGCTCCACTCGAACACACACACCGCTTGAGCACTCAGCTAATAAACGTTCAACAGTGTTTAACAATTAGGGAGTAGCAGCGCTTTAGTACTCGGTAAGATTTAAGAGATATAAAAATGTCCATGTTAGTTTGGCTTAAGAGTCGCTAATGCTCTTCTACGAGAGTTATATCGGTTAACTTATTTGTATGAAAACTGAACTGAGTAAATACCCGGTTAATATATTTTATTTTTTATCATAACTAGATTTTCTGTAAATCTAGATTAAATTATCTTCTTTGTCTTTACAAAAATTCTCTTGTTCTCTTTACCCAGAGCTCAGCAGTAGAGGATTGGGGTCAGAGGGGAGATGGCTAGTCTTTTGGAGCATGGAGGAGCATGAACAAGGTGTTGGAGGTGACTGTAGTCCTTGATGGTCTGGGTGATTATGCAGCAGCTTTAGGAGTGATGTATGGTCAGGTCTGGGTGATTATGCTTTAGGAGTGATGTTTGGTCAGGTCTAACATTGAATTCCCAAAAGACTGGATGTATACCTATGAAATCATCAAACGTTTATTATTGGACTTGGGGAGACACGCTCCCCTCAGGTTCACATGTTAAGAAACATACTGTACTCTTGTTGCCATAGACTGTTTTTTGTGTCTGACACGTTGAGAAAAAGTCTTCAAAAATAAAATCTTTGTTAGTTTTAAAAAATGGTTATGATATTGGAATATAAAAGAATCAGTAAGAGACTAATATGCATCTGGTGTATTTTACTGACCTTTAAGCAAAATAGACCCTGTATTGTTTTATTCAGATCACTATTTTAACTTTGACTGTAAAGTTTTTTAAAGTAATGTTTGTGTGTTTTAATTGTTGGGATATTGTTAGGCCAACTTTTTTGTAGCTACAATGGGAGACAATTTACTATACCTTTTTGAGTAGATGAAAAGTTGGGCTAAGTCAACCCTAGAGAAATATAATTAAATCTTTTTTTTTTTAAAGCCCACAACCAACACCACTTGAGATGACTAAAATATTAGAGTCAAATATTATTTGAGTCAAGTTAAGATTTTGAACTTAAGACTGGGTTTATGTTGTGTCAACTAAACAGCAATGTGAACTATTTTGTTTGGCCAGCATCTTTCTCTAATAATTGAGTAAACTTAAGAAAGCTGTGCAACTTGTTACTAAACTTTTTTACGTCGAGGTGACTTTTTTTTTCTTTTTTACTACAGTGTACTTTGAGAACTGTGTTCTGTTATTTTGCACAATCAAAAGTCCTGGTTTGTAATTTTATCAATTTATATAATTTATTATATTTCAATAATATGTACAGAATATGTTTAAGTACTTATTATTTATTTTACAACATAATATGCAAAAAGACATGTCCAAAAAATTAATTAAAAGAAATTAATTTCAAAAGTACCACCTTAATGAAAGAATTTAAATAAGTTAATGAGAGCTAAAACATTTTTTTTTATAGAAGTTTATAATTTACACTTTTGAAAAGTTTGACATTTTATTTAAAATTACATGACTTAAACTCCCTGCTGTTACACATCTATGATTTTTTAAACTGTATTAAACTAATGTTTTTTTATATACTAAGTTATTAGTTTTAAATTGAATATGTTTTTTTTTTATAATAATGTATTTTATTATTAATATATATTAAAATTCATTAATATATTTAACTTTTTTTAAGTGCCTAACGCAAAAAAACAGATAATGTCAAAATAGACGTAATAATGGTGAAAATAATTTCGAACAAACAATTACAATTTTTTACAATTTAGGTAAAATATTCCATGAGGAATACTGGAATTTTTGTCAATGTAGTTGCATTTTAAAATAAAAAAAATAAAATAAAAAACACAAGGGAACTAAAATCATTTTTGAGGACCACAGCTGGATTTTCCACTGTCTTTAAATTCACTTGCAGCTGTACAAATAAACCATGACAAGCAAACCAAAGGTCAAAGGACATAATGGAGAAAATGGTTGGGGGGGGGGGGGGGGGGTGAGGGGGGGGGGTGATGTAGAGTTGGAGCGAGAGACAGGCGGTAAAATTGAATGTAAAGTCCCATGTTTGAAGTTCAAATTCAAAATTTTTAATTCTAATAATTTGGTTTTCCTTTTTGATCATGACACGCATGTTAAATTGTAATGTTTTGGCTAAGCGTGATCTTTTGCTTTGACAAGATGACAAAACCTTAAGAAAAAAAAAATGAGTAGGTGACTGTTTTTAAAGTCTTATACATTTCCCGCAAAACGCCACATCTGGGAGTACATTCTATAAGCAACGATAGTTTTTTTTAAAAAAGAGGACAAAAACCAGAGAAGCCCAGTGAAAACATAATCAGAGATGATTGCTGAAATAGTAATCTTATATTTAACCTAAAAGATTGCTTACATTTGTGATAGAGGCAGAGAGGGAACAAATATCATGCATGATGAAACAGATGGATAAACATCGCGTCGAAGTCAACTATTCAATGCATTTAAACCAATTTGCCAAAACTAATATGGAATCGGATCTGGCTGTGATCCGGTTCAAACAGGGAGAAACTGACAATGTGCTCTGTAGGGGGTGAAAGAGCATGAGAGCATGATAACAAAATACATGGTGGAATATTACATAAAGCACTACATTATTACACATGGAGAATTTTATCAAGCTGTAATTCATAAGCAGGAGCATTTACAAAATACATCCAATTTATATCATACATTTAGTCCTGGGATTGAATAAATTTACATCAGGAGACTTGCTAATGTGAACCGCTTGTACGGGGCTATTGGAGAAAATTTGCTGAACTGCATTACTGGAAGATTTAGCTCACATTAAAAAAACAAATTAAGTATCACTCACTCAGCATCTATACCGCTTTATTCTGTGTACAGGATTGCGGGGAGTCTTGCACCTATCCCTGGAAGCTTAGGGCACGAGGTAGGGTACGCCCTGGATGGGGTGCCAATCATTTACAGGGCACTCACATACACACACTAACACACTAGCCTAATCTGCATGTCTCTGGATTGTGGGAAGAAACCGGACAACCTGGAGGACACCCACCAAGCATGGGGAAAACAGACCCCGAGGCGGGAATCGAACCCGCACCCTGGATTTGCTAGGCCACAGTGCTAGCCATTAATCTACTTATTTAATGAAGATAATCACTCATAATGAGGTTTTCTGCAAGGATACATGGTTTTATTTAACATTTCTGGAAGGAGTCTCCAGTGTCATGGTCTACGGTTTTCCACTTTCGGATGGAGAAGTTTCTAAAAGAAATGCCAATTGGGTTATTAAGACTGAGATTCTCATACCTGTGTGTTTGTTATCTCTCATTTTAAATTTAGGTATAGCTGTGTGTTTGTGTGTTTAGCTAGACGGGGCCAGGGCTTTGTTTACCTGTGCCGTGTTTATCAGGGAAAGGCCTTGGTCTCTTGAGATACATGATTATTCAGACCTTGTTTTTCTGAAAAGGGACAATAAGATTAAAAGTATGTGTGTGTGTGTGTGTTGCACTGACTGTACTTTGTGGATGAGTATGTGTACCGGTAACAAGGCAGACTGGGGCTATGAGCACGTCGCTACGGAAACAATGGCGACGGGAGAACGGTGACAGCAGGAGACAAGAATACACAATAACACAGGAACATGAGCGCACACACACACACACACACACACACACACATGAATAACTCACATGCTATTCTAATCCACACAAACAAACATATATTTCACAAATTAATACATTTCTTTACAACAGTATAACCACTTATTGTAAGATTCATCTGTTCTACGTCAGAAAATAAGTGCCTCTGTGTGTGTCACTGGGGTGTAGGTCCATTATTTCCCCCTTAACACACACATTCCTGGACTATAACTCTGTTCTATTTCCAATCGTGTTGTATCTTAGGAAGTTATTTAAGTGTCAAACACAATAGAGTTGCACGATCATAAATCCACTGGCTGCACAGCGAATATTACTGGTATTGTATGGCGCAGCTTACGAATCCTCAGGAGGCTCACACGGACCAACACACACCCACAGAATCGATACCGTGCACATGTACAGTGCCGAGGTGAGAGAGGGAAAGTGTGTTTCAAGGGGATTTCAGGAGCCGGCTCCATTGTGAAAGTGTGTATCGCTGATTAGCAGCAGGAGTTAGAGCGCTGGGAAAGCCCCAGGTTTCACCGAACAAAGCCACACAAATCACCTTGCAGGCACCGAGCTGAGAGTGAGAGCAAGAAGATAAGGGCAGTCACTCCTCCAACATTCAGTGTCTGTGTGAGGTATTTTCAGCCCCAGACTAAAGGTGCTTTGAGTCTGAACCCCCCACTGAGACAGACTCCAGTCTGAAGCCACATGATTCTCTTAGCACACAGCTGATTGGCGACAAAAAGCACTGGACTTGCTCCAACCTCACGTTCACTGTCTTGCAACTACATTGATAGAAAAACAGAATGCTGGATATTTGCCTGGGAACTGGGAACCATTCTTTATACCTACCACCCCAAGGGTTCAAGTGGATATCCAGGCATATGAATTACACCAGCTTTCAGCTTGAATGGACTTCCGGTTCTTGAGAATAAGCTGTTTGAATGTGACCCCGCTCTCTAGGAATAACCATACCCTGATCTTTGGACCTCATCTTCAAGTTGCTTTTTGTGCAAATCTTTGATATCAGTCGACGTGTATTAAAGGTTGTTGTCAGGATGGCAGCTAGTGTAAGTAAGTTAAGCGCTGCCGCAAAAGGACTGAGTGCTAAACAATGTGACTACTACATTCCAGTCACATAATGGTGCAACAGATAAGAGTTTGACTTTTCACACAGGAAGTTTAAATGACGTTGTGTTAGCCTGGTTAAAATACATATAACATTTATGGCCTTTAGCAGATGACCTTGGAGAGACTAATATTTTATCTCATTAAAAATCTGAGCAGTTGAAGGTTAAGAGCCTTGCTTAAGTCCCCAACATTCACAACTTGATGGTGCTGGGGTTTGAATCTGAGTCCTTCTGATCAGTAGTCCAACACCTTAATCAGCTACACCTGTCAAACATGTAAACATGTTGGTCTGACAGTTGGGAGTCGAGCTACTCCAAAACATTCTACATCATTTAGACACAGCAATCATCCTAGGTGCTCTGTGCATGCCACTGTGACAGATTGTGGAAAAATGGGAAGAAAACTCTAGCAATACAATGGTGTTGTCCATAACACCATAACCATGAGGGATAGTGTGCATCTCATTTATATAAAAAGTAAAGTAAACAGCACTTGTGAAATGTACATCGCTGTAAAGTCATCCATGGTTCCACCACTTGACATGCTACTTGCCGCTAGTTAATTTATTTGTTGAGTGTTTGGTGTGTGACATAATACGTCGACTAGGAAATGGTCCAGTACTAACAAGCTGTAAGGGGACATATCGCCACCAATTGTTGCAGAGTCAAACATACTTTGTGAATAAATTGATTCCCCTGCTATGCTTGTAAAATGGGACAAGGACAGTAGTCCAATTAAATGGTCTAGTTGAGCACCGCTTAACTGTGTATGTAAACATACTCAATGGGAGATCCCAAGTTCAAATTCTGTTGATACAACAGGAAAATTGTCCATGTTCTTTAAGGGGAAGGGAAAAATCTGGAAAAAATCAGAAACCTCAAGATTTTGATAATTGTTGAGATGTTATGAAGACAGCAGACAACAACCCTGGTCATGGGGGACTCCTTGTGTTGCACATTTTAGTGTTTTCTCTGCTCTACCACACCCCTTGAGGTTCAGTGAACTCCATCCACTGGGGGGTTGCACAAGCCTGTGCACCCCTAGTGCTGGTTTTAAGCCCAGATATATTTAGAAAGGTTGCATCAAGAGTAAAACCTGGGCCGCATCAAATATGCAGACCGGGTGATTCTCAAAAATGTGTAGTGGCTGAAATAGATAGATAGAGAGAGAGAGAGAGAGAGAGAGAGATTATCTGGTTCCAAGCGCCAGCAACCAAACTGTTACCCTTTCCATCTAACCTTCATCCAATATTAAATTTTTTAAATGTTGTCTTTTCCAAGTTCTGTGAAATGTGAAAACAATGGGTACATTGTGTTATGGAGGTCTGTCAAGAAACTTGGTTTTTAGAGGAACCATGTGGACCTCTACTTATCTATGTTGATATTTATAAACATATATATACTGTATATTTCATTTTTATTAAGTGAGAGATACAGATTTGTCATGTACAATTTTTAGTCAAAAAAGTAAATCTAAACCTAAACCGCTGCCAGAATAAATGCTGAAATGTTGCATGGTCTTGTTTTTTAAAAAATTTTTTTTATCAAGATTTCATCTAGATTAACATCCAAAACTAGTCGTGCAGCAACAAAGTTAAAGCTCCAGCTGCAGAACAACTGCTTTTAAACCATTTTCCACAGAAATTCTTCAGATGGGCAGTTTTATATTTTTCCATTCCTAGAAAAAAAAAACTTCCTTCCTGATGAAGTGGAAAGGCAGAGAGTCAGGAGTTCAGATGTGATCCATGGGGGGTAAAGGTCACTAGCTGCTACTCAATCGTGTCTACAATCATGTCTTTGCCACTGTTTAGCAACCTTGGTACATGACCTGCTGCAAGGCAACAGT
Source organism: Clarias laeviceps (assembly GCA_030014305.1). Classification (NCBI taxonomy): domain Eukaryota; kingdom Metazoa; phylum Chordata; class Actinopteri; order Siluriformes; family Clariidae; genus Clarias; species Clarias laeviceps. Next base: position 39,835,767 of record JAQMYJ010000023.1, on the reverse strand, counting down.
CTGTTCGGCTCACAGAGGGTAGATTAGAAAAGACCAGCGCTGCCAAGCCGAATCAACTTTCTGGAACACGTTACCTGGGTTTGGCGAGAGGACATGGGTCTGTTTTACACTTTATGTACAGCTGTGTGCTTCATGCCAAGCATTCAATTTTAAAAAGAATGCATTCTTTTGGCAAATAAGCTAGTAAGGACAATGTGTTCAAATAAAAAAAAAAATGCTGATTTGTCAGTTTTCTACAACTTTCCAGTGGACAATAAAACACAGAAACAGTACTCGGGGTGCCTGAACCACCACTGCTTTCTTTTAGTCATTTCAGTTGTTTATTTTATTAGATTTGTCAACATGAATACAAACACATTTTATTTATTATATACCACAATCTTGCTTTTATAGTATATTTAATATCCTTATAGAGAAGACTGACATTTTCTATCAAGTCGGAATTTTCAAAAAGCTGCATTTTTATTCAATATGAAATATTTTCCATTATCATATTTTTTTATGTGGTCTAAAATGACATGTTAATAGAATGTGCATAAAATAATGTGTGTTAATGTGAACTAGAAAGTCATTTAGCCAAAGCTAAACCTGCAACATCTCTCACTCATTGTCTTTAGTGCTTTTCCTATTCATGGTTGTGGGAACCTGGAGGTTCAAGGCAACAGTGCTAACCACTAAACCACTGTGCCGCCTAACAAGAAACATTTAATCATATAATTTAATATGATAGGAAGAACAATGTTTTATCTCACAAACCTGGTAGTTCCTCAATTCTGATTGATTGGTTGCTGATTAATATTTTATCAAAAGCAACTCTGACAAGTCAATCATCAGATGTTTATATTGATGCACTCATTCCTTTATTGTACCATATATACAGTATATACACACTACCGTTCACTTGCACTTGCAAATTTCTTTGTTTTTGTTTAGTGATTTATTCTCTACATTCTACAACAATACTGGGGATTTCAAAACTATAAAATAACACATATGGAATTAGGTAATTACGTAACAACA
>JAQMYJ010000023.1:39821542-39833285 GCA_030014305.1 Clarias laeviceps | reverse complement strand
ATGTGATTTCCGGATTTTTCTTTTTAGATTCTGTCTCTCACTGTGGAAATGCACCTACTGTATGCTGAAAATTGTAGTCCATGATTTCTAAATAAGAGAACTTGCAAAATCACAGGGTGATCAAATACTTATTGACCTCACTGTATATATAAATCGTAATCATAATAATAACTCTGTTTTGTCACCGCATAGTTATTAATTATTTTCTTAGGCTAGCTCACCTCAATCTGTCTTGTATAATAGGTTTAAGTGAAGACTGAATATGTTTCATTTTGGGGCAAATTGAAGAAGAAATAAGGAGTGGTATAATGAACTGAGAGTGTACAGTACAAGAACATGCAGGAAAGAGAAATAAATAAATCACGAAAATATGAAATCTGACCTACAGGTATTCTGGGTTGTGAGAGAGTGCATGCTGGGACATCACACAGCTTTCTCAGTTTGGAGCTGATATTTTATTCATTTCAACTAAAAATCCATTAACTCTCACGGGCTGCATTTGTCCAAAAATATCTAATGAGAAAATGAAAAATGAGAAGTGCATGAGAGATTATAGATCACGTTAACATTCCTCATTTCTATTATTAAAAACTTATATATCAAATGAAAAATAAAAATCTGATTCTCAGGCTTCCAAATAAAGTGCTGTGGATTTTCCCAGTGTGTATCGAACAGTCGTGTATTTACAGCCCTGTGTGGTGCCACTTTGAGAGAGTGCTCTGTGTGTCCCGTCAAATGTATACAGGACATTCAATCAGCCATATATGGATGAATAAATAGCCGTTTCTAACTCTTAGGAAGATAAAAGTTTCCATAAAGTGCAGAGAGTATTCCAATTCCTTGGTGTAAATTCTCCCTGGAGAACAACATGCAACATTTCCAGAGACAGTTCACAGCAGAGACAGGAGGTAGAATTCCTCAGTTTGGTGAGAGAGTTTCACAAACTCATATGCAAATTAAGTAGCCATTGCCCACCCAAAAAAAGCCAAAAGCCACGCCCACCACTTTTACTATATCTTTGGTGTAGTTTAAAATCTGATGAAATTGAATCCCAAGAGAGATTTTAATAATATACTGTATATGCATATGTTTATTGGATAAGTCATTGAATCAGGATGGAAATCAGACTTTTGGGCGCGGGGGTCTTTTATTTCAAAGCTTTTATGAAAAAGGGACTATAGACTCTTTTTCCTTATGCATCCCCAGATCATTGTTTAACATTGTGAACCTCACTTATTTGACATATTGGAATTAGTTGGGTTGCTAAAATGGATAAGTTTGAGCTAACCTGCCATGGAAACTGGTTTTATTGGTCCAACAGGCCTTCAAGACTGGTCTGAAATGCTGCATTCAGAGAAAAACCTCACTGAGATAATTGTCTCCTGATCAGAGCCCAGACTTTTATTCTCACTCCAGAGCTGTATTTCATTCCTGCTTTCACTACTGTTCAACTTAAAAATCCTCAGTCGAGTGACCACAGAACGGTGAACAGAAACATGCTCACTGCTTGAAGTGATTTCCTTGGAGACTTGCAGCCCAATTTCCTCCAAAATGACATATGGTCATACGTTGATAGCAGAGGAAGGTAACAAATTACATCAGTGTACAGATGGAGCAATCCAATTCATAAATCCAAAATGCAACACAGCCAATTTAATGTACAGCCTGTAAGTTCTGTGCTGTAGTGCATTGGTGCTCCAAGTGCTTATCTAACAAGTTTCACCTAAGCTCATAAGGTATAGGAAAAGTTCTTGGACGTTCAACTGAGAGTTAACCAAATGAAACTGACCAAACATCCATGACAATAGGACTACATCCGTGAAATCATTAATGGTTCCTCACTGGTTAATCTTTAGAAGAATCAAAGGTATGCACACATTGATACCTTTCGTTTTCATCTCTTAACAAAAACATATACATACTGTATGCCAATCTTCATTGATGAAGTGGGCTACTCATGATTACAGCTCTGGATAAGGGCATCTTCCAAATGCCTACAGTAAATGTAAATGTACAGCTCTTCCCAATAGCATCTAAAGGTCACTAGTTGGTAACTAGACTAAAAATCTAAATGTAGACCTGGAATTCAGAGATGTGATAATGGAAACAGCCCTTAGAAAAGTTTATGAGTCTACAGTTCACATGGGCTCACCAAAATTGCACAACATTGCCTGGTCTCGATTTTCGAGTCTTGATTCAGATGGTGCGTTCAGAATTTGAACAACATGAAATCATGAATCCATTCTGCCTTGTATCAGTGATTCAGGGTGATGGTTGTAGTGGTATTATAATGGAATGGGGGAGATTTTCATGGCATACTGTATTTTAAGCCCATTAGTACCAACTGAGCATGGTTGATATGCCACAACCTACCAGAGTATTGTTGCTTTCTCTTTATGACAGGATAATGAGTCATGTCACAAAGCTAAAACTGGTTGCTTGAACATGAGTGTAATCACACGGCCTACCCAGTCACCAGATCTTAATCCAATAGTGCACCTTAGAAATGTGATGGAATGGGAAAATCGCATCATGGATGGGCAGCCGACAAAACTGCAGCAACTGCATGATGCTATCATGTCAATATGGACCAAAATCTACAAGGAGTGATTCCAGCAAGGCAGTTCTGAAGGCATAACCACAAACCATCTTGTCTATGAACAATCTTAAGTTGGACAAACAAGGCTCATCCTTTCAATCCAGTTTTGGTTTTGCTTTGAGTTCTACTTTCCCACGTTCACAGGCTGCTAATTGCGACTGCAAGATCTTTTGCAATTGCTGTGATTTCAGGGGTTTTATCTGCAGCCAGGCAATTTTTTTTTAGACAGACGTTTAGCCAGAAGGTTATTGAGGGCTGGAAAAACATGATAAGTTAAAGCCAATAAATCAGATTATAAGACATTGTTGCTTTTAAGAAACTCAAAAATGTTTAAATAATAAAAAATTGCATCAGTGTGAATGGAGTTCATTTTTATCCATGTTGTGTAAACAGATCAGTAACCATCACCCGTTTGTTTTCCCATAGAGCACTTAGTTTAGGATTAAAGTACAGAAAGAATAGGAAATTTTGATAAGAATTTTAAATGATTTAGTTGATGTTTGCAATTTTCCCGATGCTAAACTTAAAGTAACTTAAAACTTCTACCTTCTCTTTCAGGTACCAGACTAGAATGTAGCAGTTGATGGAGTAATGCATTTTTATATAAAATCAAGTGAAAAGTCATTTCAATACAAAAAAAAACTTGACCTTTTAGGCATAATAAAAAAATTAAAATAAATAAATTTTGTGAGAAATTTTGTGAAAATGTGGCATTGATTAGACATTTGATTATTCATTTAAACACAAAAATCTATTAAAGGGATCTAAGCTGTCAATCATTTCATCTCCAAGAATTCATCTCATTAAAAAACAAAAACAAATAAACAAAAAACTCTCAGGCTCCAAACTGGATCTTTAACAGGACAGACTTGATTATGAAAAGCTTTTTGGCACCATTTTATTTGTGCCATTGGCCTAAGTAAAGACCTCACCCATATTATCGCCAACTGGCGCCTGACGAGGCATTGTAAGACCAGGTCTATTGGGACACGCAGCCTTAGAGGCACCGGTAAGTCCGTTATTAGGCTATTGTTTAGTTAACGTTAGCGCCGGTGATTCAGACTTAGCGGCTGAGTTTCCATCCATTTCTCACTCGCCCACCTGTGCTCGGTAATGAGCGATACGGCAGGCGGCAGGCCTCGCGTGAACACATTCCTCTCTTTGTTATTTGGACATTTCCTCTTTAGCGCCATGCCGAGCCTGTTTCCGATTTACTCAGGCCCGGGTGGAGTGGCTGCCCTCACTGTAGCCATCCTGTTCTGGGCGCTAATTAGTGATAGATGTATTGCTTGGCAGGTCCCTTTGACCCAGGTCATCCATCATAATTTTCATAGAACATTTGCTGTACATTTTAAATGTATTTTTTATTATCATGAAATATAAGTAAAATTTATAGGCTGAACATGGCATTTTTGCTGACTAATATGACCAAAACATCTGATGTTAGAGTAGCTGCAAATGACAGGTTTATCCTGAGGTCCAGCTATTTCCCAATGTTCGTATGTGTTGTATGCATGCATTGCATTATGGGAAACCACATGAATTCTTGCCTTCATTTCTCTCCAACTGTGCCTGAATATATTGCGCATTCTCACACTACAAAAAAATAAATAAATCACCAAAAAAGTCTGACACACGAGTCGATGTTTCTGTTTCTTCACCGCATGAGGGTACAGGACGGTAAATAAAAACGCTAGGGGGTAAAGATAAGAAAGAAGAAAAGGTCGTCAATGTTTTTAAAGCTGAGGCAATTCAGGCTAATTTAATAAACCGACTTTATTGATTTATGGAGTACTTTGTGAGAGCTGCAGACACATGAGACGTTGATACACTCCTAATAACGTGTGTGTGTGTGTGTGTGTGTGTGTGTGTGTGTGCGTGCAGATAGGAGTGTTAATATAAAATAAAGCAAATTAAACAGATTTATTTGAAGAATGCATGGTTTTATAACATCCAACAGTTCTTTGATTAAGTTTAATGATTAGACAATAATAGTTAAGCTGTACTATATTATGTAAGATCTGTTTAATTAAAACATGCATTCTTTTTTTTTTATTAGTAAAATTGAATGAATTATTGAGTCAGTGCAGGAAAATATCCCTCTATAATACATTCCTGAGCTGTAAGGAGTCACCCTGGAAATCCTGTAAAAGTAAGTCATAGGTAGATCTTAAATTAGCAGGAATGTCCAAACACACATTATCAGACACATCATATGTCCGCTCATACACATCCTGCTTCATCACACTTTCCACTGGCACACTGGTGTGCACGATAACATTTTTGATCTTGTAAACATGATGAGTCAGAGAGATATCCTCGTTGTGAGTTGTGAATATTTGTGCCACGTCCTGATACCATCCATCCAAGCCAACGTTGCTAAGCAACAGCTGGCTGCAATGATCTTTGACTTCTAGCCGGTGGTTAGTGCTATAAGGGAGGTTGCAGTGCTGAGTTCCTTAACCTCTGGCAACCCACAGGAGTATATCACATTCCATACAAACTTAAAGGATTCTTTTGATTGTGTAAAGCTGCTTTGCTTTTATTAAAAGCGCTATACAAATAAAATTGAATTGAATTGAATTGAATATTACAGGTAATTTGGAAACGCTAATCAATTAGAAACCCAACAAGCTTCAAACCCACATTCCTGGACATGCAGGGTGACTTTGCTTTCACGTCCTGATACGCTAATTAATATTCAGAAATTCTATTTTGTACAAAAACAATCCAAAATTTGTGTCGCTGCAGTAGCATATTTTAACCAGAGGGGGCAAAATTATTTTATTATTCTTTATAGCTGCTTTAATGGTGCGGTGTTAGCCAGATTCTCAAATCTGATTGGTCAGAAAGAGCTGTTTTAGTTAATTATTAACTGAAACAGTTAATAATTATATTAAATTCTATCCTCTGGAATAGTGGACTGGGAGTCATATATTTATTTACTGTATTTAGTGCATTTAGAGGTTCAATTCAGAGGTTTTTGAACCCCCTGTGTTAACATTGTTAGAGAATCAGGGGTAACTCAGTGTTTAAGGTGTTGTACTACTGATCGGAAGGTCCTGGGTTCAAACCCCAGCGCCACCAAGTTGGCCCTTGAGCAAGGCCTTTAACCCGCTACAACTTAGATGTATAATGAGATAAAAATGTAAGTCACTCTGGTGTCTGTTAAATGCTGTAAACGGTTGAAATTTCATTCATCACCAATGAGTTCTTTAAGCACTGAAAGAAAGAAAAAGTCAATCCTAGATCACATGGATAACCAGCATCACTGATTCAACACCCCCCATGAATTATTTTAATTGTTTGTTAAGGAAAACAACGGGAAATCCTACGAGACAGTGAGGATTTTCCCTTTCGGTAAAATGAGACACAAAGTTGTTGGGCCAAAAATAACTGATTCGCAAACAATGCAGGGAACAGAAAACCTGAATGGAGGACAAATCATTGTTCTTAGCCAATTCTTTTAAAGCTCACTTGTTGATTTGAATCAGCATCCATGACCGGTCTGGAGGCAGCACGATGGCTTAGTGTTTAGCTCTGTTGCGTTGCACCTCCAGGGTTGGGGGTGTGAATCATTTCCATTTGGTATTTGGTGGGATTCCTCCTGGTATTCTGGTTTTCTCTCACACTCCAAAGAAATGCGTTGGAGGCCGATTGGTTTTTCCAAATTGCCCATCCATTATGCACCCTGCCTTGTGCCCTGAGTTTCCTGGTGTAGGCTCCAGGACCCCATTGACCCAACACAGGATAAATAATATAAGTAATGGATAAATGTGCATGTTTTAATTGACCTAGCGTTATTTTTTCTTGCAATCACACTGAACAAAATTGAATCTTAAAGCAGTTGTGCATGAGTGGTCACGGTAAAGCTCCAGCGATACCTGATCTGCTGTACATTCAGGATAGTTGAGTATTATACCATTTTTATCTGCTATTTTGTGTTTATTTTCATCTTGAAATGCTGTTTTGTCATGTTTTCTATTTTTTTTATCCCTTATCTGATTTGTTCACCAGTGTGTTTTGTCTTGTGGTTATACAACCATCACCAGTTATAATTATCGGAATCCCAAATTGAACAATATAATAGGTTATTCTGCAAGGTTTGTGTTACTTTTTAATTGATATCACCATGGTTTACAATCAAACTAGGCCACAAAGCCTTAATGCATGACAGGTATGCACTAGAAAGCCCTTACGGTACATGATCCTATATAAACGTGTATACACCAATCAGCCATGACATTACAACTGGAACACTAAGCCCAGTATTATGTAGGTTCGCAGCTCTCGCCCACAAGACCTTTGGGGGTGTGTTGTGTTGTCTGGCACCAGATCTGGCAAGGGATCCTTTGGATGCTGTGGGTTGCTGGGTGGGGCCTCCATGGATTGAACTTGTTTGTTTGGTGCATTCCTTGGATGCTCGATTGTATTGGTATCTGGGAACTTTGGAGGCTGGGTCAAAAACCCTGTACTCTTTGTCTGGTAAGCCATACATGGTGAGCTTTGATGCACTGGGTTCTAATATCTTTCTGTCATGGCCAGCACGTTTCTTTTTTAAGCAATTTGTATTACATTGGTTTTTCTGTGGGATCAGACTGGATTGGCTAGTCTTTGCTTTCGACAGGCATAGATGAGCCTTCATTGCCTCTCATTCTGTCTCCAGGTTAATCACATACTATTGATAATAAGTTTTATTCAATTTACCTGATTGTTGTCTTAGTATTGTGGCTGCATTTCTGAATGGCAAGGACAGTATTACCTGACTTGCATCCTCAGACTGACTTGCAAGCTCACATGCCAAGAAAGCCTCATGTCATAATGGGAGTTTTCCCCTGAAGCCTTATCTGGGGTGGCGCTTCTCTGTAAGAGGTCTCCCAAAATGGAAAGCTTTATTCAATTACAGGCATGTCTGTGAAAAAGCTTTCTAGACTCCTGGCCTCCAGGTGAAGGATGATGTACAGGAATGTACAAAGTGCAGCTTTCCTGGTCATAAACAATGGTGGTTATTTTGTAATTTGTACTTGGCTCTGTCAATTTGGAGTCTGAGGAAATACTGAGACCTGAGAAATTGACAAAAATATTTATTAATATGGATTTATACAGTGTCTTGCGTAAGTATTCACCGCACGGTCAATGCTTAGTAAAAATCACCTTTGGCTGCAGTAACGCGTTCTGATTAAACATTTAATGGAAAAATTACATTACAAACAACACAAGAGTCAAGCATGTGTACTGTCAATATGACATATATTTCTGACATGACTGTAGTAATAATAATAGCATACACAAACACACAAACACACTCATACAGCCCAGTCTCGTAATCACTCTGGAGTCTAAAAAATGCCGATCCGCATAAACACAGGAAATTGCATTGAATATAAAACAGCGTGGCGGCGCGCTCGAGGTCAATGCAATATTGTTGATCAAAGGAAGCTCTTCCTCGATGCTCACCCAGAGTGCACAAAAAGCAAGCCAAAGTGCACTTCCTATTGCAAGAGTATTCGGTCACCACCCGGAGTCAGAAAAAAAGACTATAAAAGTGCCAGGGTGGTTTTCAATACTCGGACGTTTCGGAGGGGATACGCAGCGCTCCTGTGCTTTGTTCTTTTGTTAAAGCTGCATTAAAGCTGCTCAGATCTGAAAGTATGTATTGCATCAAGCATGTATGAGATGCTTCTACAATATGCAAGCAGGTCAGGGAGATAAAGCAGACGTTTAATGCTGTCCTTCGACTGTAGCTGTGACTATAATCGCTGATTTATTCAGTGTGTAAGGCCACATATCTTCAGTTAAGATGTAGCACCTCAATTTCACAAACTGAACTACTTTATGTCAATTCTGCTTTGGTTCTGGTGACACTGCCCTCTATTGGATTCCTTTATGAATTTGTTGAATTATGTACAATGTGAAACTCAGAACCAAAAAAAAAAAAAACTTACTGTCTTGGAATTGGGTGAAAAGGTACAAAGCTGCCCTTAAACACTAACACTGACAAATCACACAAGAGATACAACACTCATGAGAGAGCTGTCACACACACACAGGGAAAGAAACACAAAAGAGAGAACACACCACAGAGAGATGATGCACATAAAAGAGACGATGCATAGAGAGAGTACTGTACACTCATGGGAGACACAACAGACATGATTGAGACAATACACACACACACACTAGAGAGAGACACATCACATGAGACAGACAACACATACAAGAGAGATGTGCCTTGTACTTTTAGGGGAGGAATGAGAGAGAGAGAGATTGTATTATTATTATTATAGAAGTAGTATTATTAATTAATTAATTAATTAATTAATTAATTAATTAATTAATTAAATTACATTTTTATTTTTCATGTCATGGGCCCTACTCAACACGAAGTCAATTATTTTATGGTGTTTACAAAAAGCACCCAATGGAATTTGATATGCTGCTCCTAAGTGATTTATATGAACGCAACTAAAGCAGGCCAATATGATCTCCAGACATTTAGGATGCAAATTTGCAAAGGGGTTTTTATATACATTAAATGGTTCGGCTATGGCGAGGCCTTAAATTTATGCCAAAAAGTGGCTAAAAACTTTCTTAGTTGAAAGAGTTTTGTCTTGAACTTAAAATTCACGTATACCACCAGCGCTGTTATTTCAGCAGTGAAAAAATGAACTAATCCCAGTAAAAATATTTATCAGTTTAGCTTTTCTAATTAAGACCTGTTGGCGCAGGTGTTTGTTTACATTAAGCAAATCGCTTATTGGTAATTTTTTCAAGAAGATTATTGAATCCACCCTATAACTGTTCATAACATTACTGTTACTCAACACTTTGATTTCACTTATGGTACAAGTTAAACTTGCAAAGGTTCATTCCAGCAGTCAATTTAAAATTGACACACACAGTTTTACGCATTTGTTGCTGTTGGTTTGTAATCTGGCACAAAACTGCTCATAACTTTCCTTCTAATCAACATTTTGATTTCACTTATGGCGCAGGTTTGACTTCCTGCAAATACTTACGTACTGCCAAAGTTTCTGTCTAGTCAGTTTTGTGTGATGCTGTGACAAAATCTGCCTGGACGGACAGACAGACAGACTGGTTTTGGGTTCCTCCAATGTATGAAATGTAAAGATATCACTGAAAGCGTGAGTTCTGTACCACCCAAACCTTTTTTTATTTATATATGTAGATACTGTATATAGTTATATGTCACAATGGTATTGGTATTGGTACATAATCTAAAATTGTATCTTTAATAAAACCCATGAATTAATGCTTTGGCAATACTGTATGGATATGGCCATGCCAATAAAGCTTGTTGAACGGGGTGGCACGGTGGTGTAGTTGTTAGCACTGGGGGTCCTTGCACCTCCAGGGTCTGGGTTTGATTCCCATCTCTGTGTGCGTGGAGTTTGCATGTTCTCCCTGTGCTTGGTGGGTTTCCCTCTGGTACTCTGGTTTCCTCCCACAGTCCAAAGATATGCAGGTTAGGCTAATTAGCGTTCCCAAATTTCCCGTAGTGTGTGTGTGCCCTGCAATGGATTGGCACCCTGTCCAGGGTATACCCTGCCTTGTGCCCTAAGCCTCCTGGGATCGACTCCAGGTTCGCACGACCCTGAATACAGGATAAAGCAGTATAGAAGGTGAGTGAGTAACTTGAACAGGCGAGAGAGAGTGAATTACTTGCAGTTTGCTTCCCTCTGCTGTTACACATTTTACAATGCACCAACTACAAGTCTCCCCTACAAGTCGCCCTCTAGCGGCGTACAATTGTAGAAATATAGTCTGCCATCTGTATTAAGTCCTTCAATCAGTAGGGGTTGCTTTTGCATCATGATGTTTTTCTTGAATTGATGTTTCATCTTTTCTTGATGTTTCATCTGCATTTCCTCTTCTTTTACTGCACTTGCAACAGCATCGCCGTCAACAATGGTGATTGAATATGAATATGAAAACATGCAAAAGTCTTCTAGCAAGCAGAAATGAGGTATTGAACTGGCTGTTTAATCATGAATACGCCACTACAATACAATATCCATGAAATAAAACAAACACCCACGCTATGCTAGGCTAGCACTGTAAACTCGCGAAGTGCCTTGTGCTTTGTTATGAATATTAGCTGCTCTATTCAAAGACCAACATTCATTTAGTTTTAATTCATTTATTTTGGACAGTCATCTTCAACCCTCTATATTAGAAAATTAGAAAAGGGACTCAAACTCTGAGGTAAACTAAGTAAAAAGATACATGAAAAAAAAATCACTTAAGATGCTTAGAACTGAATTGGAATTAATTAAGCCTTAGGGCTGTGAACATGGAGTTTGCAGGTTCTCTCCACTCATAGTTGATAACTGTGTGCAAGAATAAAATCTGACTCAAATCTACCGCCTGTGTCCATCTTCCTTCCCACAAGCTGTCCTGTTACATTGGTTCGTAGAAGGAAAGGATTGGAAAGTAGGAGGAATTTGACCCAGTGGAAGCTCATACAGGCAGGTAAATAAATGGCCACTAGAGGCATAGGCAGACAGACAGCAAGACTATTCAAATCAAACAACCGTATCAGAGGCTGAGACAGAATCCAATTTCAATAAATGGTCCAAAAGTTCAGATATACAGTAAAGTGTATTACAGGGAAGAGGCAGTATCCAAATTTGATTTGACAAGAATCTTTGACAGGACAAGAATCAGGCTGAGCACAGGTCCAAAACATGCAGATTCAGGGAACACACAGATAACTTTGCAGAGGTATGACAAGGTATGAAAAACTAATAATCACGTGCAAAGTATTTACAGTCTTTGCCATGACACTCAAAATTGAGCTCAGATGGATCCTGTTTGCACTGATCATCCTTGATATTTTTCTACAACTCGATTGGAGTCCATCTGTGGTAAATTTAGTTGATTAGACATGATTTGGAAAGGCACACATCTGCCTATATAAGGTAACAGTGCAAGTCAAAGCACAACACAAGCCATGAAGTCCAAAGAATTGTCTGTAAACATATATAACTGAAAATAACATTTAACACATTTTCAGTTATAATTATGTACCATTGAAAAAAAAAAACACAAACTGTGGTTCATAAACTTTCATAAAAAAAATACTGTTTATTAATTATATTAAACAGCCCAGTTTAATTATTT
>JAQMYJ010000023.1:39507864-39519821 GCA_030014305.1 Clarias laeviceps | reverse complement strand
GATGAAGTTTTGTCTTAAAACGACTCCAGCGTGTTAAAATTCACTTAAACCACTTCAGCGCTGTTATTTCAGCCAAAATGAAAAAATTAACTAATCCCAGTAAAAATATTCACTTTATCTTTTCTAATTAATATCTATTGTTGCAGTTGTTTGTTTACATTGAGCAAGTAGCGCATTAGTAGCTTATTTTAAAGTAGATTATTAAATCAACAGTGAGTATTGCACCCAGCACATTATATTCACTCACCTAATCACGTTTGTTGTTCCCTTTTTTGGTGTGGTTGACACCAGGATTGTCGGTGCTGTTCTGCTTCCAGACACAGTACATTGAAGCACCCCGCCCCCTCTGTTCGTAACGTGGAGCTGGCCATGGTGCTGAATACATGATGGGTTTTTACTCTGCTTGGTTGAGTGCAAGGGAGGCAGATAGTAAGAGGTGCTGGCTCTAGGCCCGACATCAGAGGCAGGACTTTTGATTGTGCAGAATAACAGAATATATTTCTGAGAGTAAAAACTCCCTTTATTTCTCTATATAATCCCCTGCTACACTAATGCACTTATCCCAAGATAGAAAGTTTTCTCAGTACGCCAGAGCCATGACCAGACTGTCTGCTTCATGTTTAAAATGCTGGCCTACCAGGAACTCCTTTAATGACCCAAACTTGCGTAAATAGTTTGGAGCGAGGTCAGGACTGTACGGAGGTCGCGGCAATAAATCCCAACCGAGTTCCTGTAATGTGCGAGTGGTGTTGGTGAACGATTGTGTGAATGAATGAATACAACAATGTTGTAGCAAAACACTAAAATGTTGAGTAACAAAATGTTTCTGTAATTTTGTATCGGGAGCCCGGTTTCATGTTTTGCCTCAAAGCATGTCTTTCCTGAAATTATTTATTAATTTATTACTTAAGGCCTCTCTACATGGGATTAGTATTATCTGGGAACTTCGTGTGATTTAGATATTATCCCCGACATTAGAGTTTTGTGTGGCGCATTCACACGGGACAAGCAAAGCGAATTTTATTGAATTTATTGACTTATCTCTCGGGTATGATGTTTTTCATACAAATAAATATTACATTTATGTTTTTGTTATTTATTTGTTATATATTACATTTATATTTATATATTACATATTACAAATAATATTACCTTTCATATAAATAAGGCCCTATTGGTGATTTTTCTCTTTCTGCACACTGTGTTGTTGTATGGTGTGTAGCAATATGACCCGGCACCCAAAATACTTTCACTCCAATGCAGCCTCCATTTTTCACTGAAGGTGGATAAAAAGGCGCACAGGAAAAAAAATTATATACGAACCCGGCGAATCCCGACCAAATCACAGACGTGCTGATTCGCACTGGACTAATATTATTATCACAGGACCTCTGTGTTCGGCGAAATATGGAAGGTGATTTGTGGGGGAATTTTACCTCCGCAATTATTACAAATCATACGAGGTCCCCAGGTAACACTAGTCTTGTGTGAACAGAACATTAATGAGTTTCATTTAAAGATTGTGGAAATAAAAAACAGCCAAATATATAGAGCCTTTTAATAAAAGCACTGTATTTGAGCGTGTATTTATAGCAATTTTAGTGCAAATTTGTTGTTCGATTTAATTGGGGTTAGGGTTAGTATTTTCATTATTCACATTAGTGAGGGGAGGGGGTGGGGGAGGTGGGTGTCAAAGGGGGTGGGTCACATAGGGGTGTTGTTATCATTAGCACAGATGCAGTGCATTTACATGAATGTTGTTTTCTTTAGGTAAAAATTGCTATTAAACTTAAGAATGTAAATTCAGAAGTTAATTTATTTTTTATGACGGACCACCATCCAGGTCAGCACCTCTAGCAGAAAACTCAATCCGACATGGCCATGGAGTCATGAGTTTCTAGTTTAGGGTCCCCTAGTGTCTATAACAACATTTCAAAATAGTGGCTGATGGAGGTCATAAAGTCATATTTATGTAGTTATATTTATATATTATTCTAAATTTAGCTAAATATCATGAGCTAACTATAATGATTTTGAGTATGTTGTACGAAGCCTATAAATGTTTATAAATATTATATTAATTCATAATTAGACCATGAAAGCTTCGTCCTCATGAAGCCAGATATCTTAAATCTGTTAAAGCATAACCGTTATCATTTAACTAGTGCCAGGTCTTATTTACAATTATTCCTCTTTTTTTAATTTACTGATTTTTATCGCTGTGTTAATTTGTTCCCATTTTGCAGCTAGAAATAGATATAAGAGTGTAAACATTGTCTAATGCTTAATTGGGAACCTGAGTGAGAGAGACAGAGAGAAACAGAGAGAGAGACAGAGACGGAGACAGAACACTTCATCAGTGATAAAAGAAGAAGATGGAGCGCATCTGAGCGTTCAAACTGAGGCTCAAATCTAAGACAAGTGCTCCAGTTTAAGCCGGAAGCTAATCAGGCTCTTTGTCCCTAAATCACTATTTGTTCAGTGGATACGTCGCTCTCAGGGCTGAGACGCACTCGGGGCGTCTGAGGTGTCAGAAATCACGTTCGGTGACTGGCTCTTCATCGACTCGCTCTCATTTTGTCTCCTGCTTTTTCTTTGCCAGATTGTTTTGCCATGGCCTCTTTTATATCATGGTGGTTGTGGAGGAAGGATGTGTAGGTGGCTGGTGTGTGTGTGTGTGTGGTTTCAGAGAGACTCTTTTTCACAGCCCACTCTTTCTGTGTCAGACCTCCACTGATGGGTTTCTCTGTGTTTCCAATTATATTTTTGGCTGCTATTTATGTGTATGTGTGTGTGTGTGTGTGTGTGTGTTCTCATTCTTTTTTCTAAAGAATAAAAGAGGTTCACACTTGATTTGGTGAATATTATGTGATCACGTGTACAACATCTTATCCTGCTTTTATAATATTTTGATATTTCACGTGTGAACGTGTGACATCATTAAAAAAATTATCGTGTGTGAATAAAAAAAAAGGGGTAATTAAAAATTCATTATGTAAAATTGAATATTGGGAAAAAACAATTAACTGTGATATAAATTAAATGAATAAATAAATGCTGAAATAAATTGCACACAAAGGCTAAACTATCTAAAATGTACATCAAGTAAACATATGATTTTGTATAAAAATTTAAAATAAGTAAATCCTATGTAATAAAAAAAACACATTAAAGTAATAATCAAAGATAGAAATCACATAAAATTTAATTAATTCTGTAAATAAATGTCTAAAAATCATGTAAAAGTGAATAAATCTTGTGAGAGAGTGAATTCTGTGTAAAATTCACACAAGAAAAAAAAATTTTGTTAAAAAACAAAAATATATGAATGTGTAAAAATTATTTATCATGATATTTCAAATGAATCATAAATTATTTGAAAAATAAATTGTAGAGAAAAAACATCTTAAAAACATATTATAAGGAAGTAATTTAGTGTGGACAAATATGTAATATATATGAATTTTTTTAATATTGACTGTAGTTTTGTAAAAAAAAATAAGTGAAAAAAATTATCATGATAAACAATATTAAAATAAATCTATCATAAAATGCTTAATGCATTAAAAATCATATTTAAGTTTTTTAATATGAATTTTGTTACTTTTTACAAGAGCTAGTTTGATGTTGCATCTCTCTCATCATCATTAACATTAACACATGTGGCTGTTACAGTAAACTCATGTTTTTATTTCACTTGTCCATGGAAACCAATGAGCCTGAAACCTGCACTGAATTTCATGCAGGGTTTTGCTAGTGTGACTAAATCCCCGGCGCAGCTGGTCAGGGGGTAACAGTGCTTGGAAAACAAAAACAGAAGGGGAAGATATCGGTGTTAACGCTACTGTAATATCATTTTATTACCCACAGTGCAGATTCACATTGCAGAGAATCTGCTATCAGCTCCAACAGCTCGGGTGTTTCTAACCCCGCTGAGGCAGAGATGCCCCATCAAACCCTGCGTGAAGTTTGTTATTCATCACAACAGCACACAGGTGAAACATCTGGTTGCTTACTGGTTAACTAGTGCCTCAGAACAGTGCAAACCATCCTGTATTATGGCCACACACATTAATCTTAATTATCTACCGATGTTAATTGCTCTGTTTGTTGTGTTTCTCATTGAATTTGTTTTTTTTTTTTAAATGTTTGATTGTTCTGGTTGTTGTTTTGTTGTGTTTATGGATTAATTTGTTGTTTTTTGTGTTTCAAATCCCATCTGGTTGTGTTTATTGTTAGGTTTGTTAACTCTGTTGTTCAGCTGTTTATTTTGTCTGGTTTATTGTTCTATTTGATTTGTTTATTATTTAGTTTGCTGGGAAGTCATGTAAAAACCACATGTGTTTGTTGGTCCATTTGTTGCATTTTCTGTTCTGTTTGCTGTCCGTTTGTTTTGTTTGTTGTTCTCCATTTGCGCTGTTTATTTTTTGTTTTTCTCTTATCCATCTGTTTGTCATAACAGTTTTCTTTGTGAGGTTTCTCCCCTGCCGTGCTCAGGAGTCGGGTCTGTCGGCCACCCAGTCCCGACCAGGTCTGGTCTCCACGAGGCGTGAGGTGCAGAAGGAGAGTGTGGCGAGCCGGGTACCCCCTCGTAGAGACTGGGGAGGGACTCGCCACGCTTCGCAATCTGCCTCAAAAAAGACCGGACCTGAGGAGTATCATCTCCACCAAAAAAGAAGTCCACAGGCTGATGTGCCCAGGACCACGGGGGTGTCTCCCCCCCGGGGAAGGGCATGTAAAAATTCCAATAAAGAATAACTACTCCTCCCTGGCACCCTCCGGGGCCGTGGCCCAATCTCCGCCACCACTGGTGTTTTGGGGAGCAGCGGTCTCCAGCGAAATGTTAGTTGATCGGTTCCTTCCTGCCATGTTTCAGGATGCCGAACACCTAACACCCCCCCCCCCCCCCAAATCTAGCCTCAGTGTCAAAACTTATGCCCCTTTTAGAGAGGCTGGCAGCGGGAAACCTACTGCCAGGTATGTCTCCTTAGGTACAAAGCACTGTAGATAGAGGTTACAGGATTCATTTTGCATATTGTCCTCCGCGTTTCAATGGCTTGGTCTCCACTTCCATGAAACTGGTACGAGCACATTTGTTGACTCGGCAATTACAGTCTTTGCTGGAAAAAGGGGCCATAGAACATGTTTCCCTGCCAGACAGAGACCCAGGCTGTTAAAGTCAGTATTTCCTGGTTTCCAAGAGAGACGGGGGGTTGCGTCCATTTTTACATCTTCATGGGCTGAACATCAAAATGTTGACAGCCAAAATGATTGTTTCTCAAATCCAACCAGAGGATTGGTTTGTGACAATAGACCTGAAGGACGCAAATTTTCATATAGCCACAACACAGGAAGTTCCTGAGGTTCGCTTTCGGGGGTGAAGCTTACCAGTATCGGGTCCTTCCATTTGGCCTAGCCCCGTCACCCCGCACATATATAAAATGCACGGACGTAGCTCTGGCTCTATGATTCCAGGGCATCCGTATTCTGAATTATATAGACGACTATCTGATCCTAGCTCAGTCTTAGCAGCTAGCACTTTGACATCGAGATGTCGTCCTAGCTCACCTCCATTCTTAGGATTGAGACTCAACGCCGGGAGAGGCGTTCTCTTTCCTGTTCAGAGAACAACGTGTTTGGGCGTCACCATGGAATTCAATTGCAATGCAGCCACAGCCGTCTCCTGCGTGTGTCGAATCCATTCTCAATACCCTAAAGGAAATCAGGCTAGGCCAGACTACATGTTTAGGGTGTGTTGTTTGGAGTCCACTGCCGAATTGTTTGGGTGCTGGAGGTTCTAAAGGAAAAGTTGTCCTCTGACTTATGCCCTAGTACTCTCGGAACATACGTAGCCGCTATTTCGGCTTGTCATGTTCTGACTGAGGGGGTTTCTGTGGGAAAGCACCCTTTAGTTGGCCCCTTTATTCGTGGAGCTAAATGGTTGAGACCGCCCACTAGAGCAACGGTTCCTTCTTGGGACTTAGCGATTGTGCTCGAAGGTCTGATTGACACCCCTTTCAAACTGCTAGAGTCAGTGGCTGTCAGGCTTCTGACTCTTAAGATGGTTTCTCTTATGGCCATTACTTCTTTGAAGAGAATTGGAGATCTACAGGCTTTGTCGGTTTCCACATCCTGCCTAGACTTTGCCCCTGGGCTAGTCAAAGCTATTCTGCATCCTCACCCAAACTATCTTCCGAAAGTTCCATTCGACCATGCACCCAGCTGTTCCCGCCTTTTACAACTCCGGAGCAGGAAAGACTTCACTTACTATGTCCAGTATGTGCTCTTTCGATTTACGTCCACTGCTCTAGCCAGTTGCGTATGTCAGAGCAGCTTTTCATATGCTATGGAGGCCGCAACCGGGGGGGTGGCCGCCACTAGACAAACGCTGTCAAATTGGGCGAGAGATGTTATTGCCCTAGCCTCCGAGGCGCATGGTCACACTTCGCTTCTAGGAATCAGGGCCCATTCGACCAGGGGGATTGCCTCATCAATTGCACTGGCAAGAGGTGTCCCCTTGCAGCAAGTGTGTGATGCGGCAGGTTGGTCCTCTCCGCACACATTTGTCAGATTCCACTGCAATGTATTCTAGAAAACTTCCGGAATGTCAAGAGGAAAATGGATGTTCACAAACCATCAAGCAAAGCTGAGCTGTTTGCTTTTTTTTGCAAAAAGAATGGTATAAAATTACCCAACAGCAATGTGAAAAACTGGTGAAGAGCATGCCAAAACACATGAAAGCTGTAATTGCAAATTGCACCAAATACTGTTTTTTTTAACCAAAGCAATTTGTTTACAAATTATTTGAATTTTATTTTATTTAAGTTATTAAAACTCTGACAAAAACTGCATGATCTTGGGTTATTTTGATGTTTTGTGATGTTGTCATTTCCTTTAAATGTAAACTTAAAATTTGTTAAATTAGTTATATTTTGAATTTAGAAGAAATATTGTCAGCAGTTCACAAAAAATTTAACAAATCAGTTCATAAATAAATACATAATTGTGCTGCAGTGGCAAATATTTGTGTATAAAAATGTTATAATGTAATCAGATGGTTTAGTTCTTCACTAAACATTAAAAGATGCAGAGATGTAGTTATGTGCACAAATATTCCCTTTGCACAGTGGATTTTTAAACAGCAACAAACACACAAATGGCAACTGTCAATGTAATATTACTCGTAGCTACATATCCATATTAATGGCACGACTTGCGACGGAAGGGACTATTTGCTATGCTAAAATTTTCCACTAGATGTCACTAAAACAAGCTCTTAAAAGAGGCTAATGCTAATACAATGGTACCTCTGCATACGAACAAATTTTCCCTTAAGAGCTAAAATGATGTAATAAATTTGCATATGAGCAAACAAGCCAAATCAAACTTGAGTAAGCCAAGTGAAGAAGTTTAAACAATCTTTGTGGTTTTTTTTTTTTTTTTGGATGGGCATTTTGTGCAAGATTTAGTAAAGAAGTTCTAAAAAGTATTTTTCTAAATGTTTTGATCGTTTTTATATGGAAAATATGATTATAGTGTTAAATTGGTAATATTGCTATTTTTGGGTGGCTGGAACGGATTATCTGCATTTACATTATTTCCTATGGGAAAATGTGTTTTTCAATACAAAATTTTTCTTTAAGAACTTGCCTCCAGAAGAGATAAAATTCATATGCCAAGGGTCCACTGTACTAACCAACATAAGATACAAACAGGAAAAAAAAATGTAAAACAACTGAATCATCTCAAACAAGGACTATATAGACAGGCTAATCAACTAAACAAGGTGCAGGTCGTTACAATAACATGGTTGGGGTGCAGTGTATGCAGGAGTAATGTAGTCCTGAGGTGTAGGTCAATATAAAAGTCACAAAAAAACTGAGGGGAAGATCGTGACTACCAGTAAACTCTAAACTTCTTACTTTTAACAAGATCCTATATTTGGCAGTGTATTCATTTAGATTGATAACATAAAGGAAGTGGTTGAACTTTAAATACAAGCTGACATGCACCTTGCAATCCGGGTTGTTACACCATGATGCGCATGGCAGTGTAACCAGTTGTATGCATTAATACACTAAACACATCAAATAACTAAACTCAACAACACAAACATTTAAATAAAAAATATTTAAGGAGTTTTCTCACCAGATGTCTTAAGATCTGGACAGGTTTACTGTGTCTGTAGATGTGAGGTAAATGTCTCGAAATAATTCATTCCTCTTCTTCACTGAGCATTCCCTGGAGAGACAGACAAGTATGATATGACATATGTTAAATACTGAATTTTAAAAACATGGTGAATAATTTTTATCATTAGATTCCCTTTATGGTTTAACACATCTGTGCGAGCCCATTAGCTTCAGTTGTCCTAGAGTTAAATTGAGCTAGCTAGCTACAAGCAGTGTCTGTCATTTACCAGCTAGAGTTAGCTGATAGCTACCTGCGTCAATATATACAGTGTTTCCCACTGAAGTGAAATATACTTGAAGTGGTAGCCAGTGGTGGTAGCCGCAGTATATTCTGTGTGTGGGAAACTCTGAAATGTGTGTCTGAATCAAGGGCTAGCTCACATCTAATAGTTTGATTTTATGGGTTATTAGGTCAATTAAGTTATATTGTCTGCTTTAGAAACTGTTTCTCGTTCTAAAAGAATTAATGACAATCAAAGTAGAATCAGTAGCACAGCAAACACTATACCCTATGCTGTAAACACAATACACTACACATTAAAAGCAAAATCCTACCCTAAACACATACCCTACACTTTACACCTTAAATGTTTAATCCTACTCTAAACACTACAGTCTACACCCTAAACTTTAAAGCCTACCATATACACACTAAACTCTTCAACCTAAACACAATACCCTACACCTTAAACTGTCGATCTTAATCTAAAGAGTATACACTACTCCCGAAAATCTAATTACCCTAAACACTATACCCTACACCCTAAACTGTATATCCTACTCAAAACTCTATATACCACACCCTAAACTCTAAATCTTACCCTATTCCGTGAACACTATATCCTATCCCCTTAACACAATACTTTACACTGTAAAAACTAAACATTGTAAACGCATAACCTAAGCTCTAGACCCTAAACACCATTCTCCAAACACTGCACCCTACATCGTGAACAATAAATCCCTTATTCAACAAACTATACCCAACACCCCAGAAACTGTGTGTGTGTGTACGTGCATGTGTGTGCATGTGTTTCTTACCACACAGTCGCTCTTTTGATTTTTAGTGATCTCATTTTGAAGCTTAATTTTGGTCTGAAAATCAAATCATTCAATCAATCTATCAATTAATTAATAAATAACCTTATATCCTAGATCGTACACCATAAACAGTAACCTCTACATCCTAAACACTGTACCCTACACCATAAACACTAAATCCTTCACACTAAAATTGAACACCCTAAACACTATAATCTTCACCTACTACAACTTAAATACCATACTCCAAACACCAAACCCTGCACACATCCTACACCTAACGCACCATACGGTGCACCCAAGAAACTTTAAATTCAAAGTGTGTGTGTGTGCATGCACGTGTATGTGTTTCTTACCTCACACTCGAGCTTCTTATTTTCAGTGATCTTATTTTGAAGTTTAATCTTGTTCTGAAAAAAAAAAAAAAAAAAAAAAAAATCACGATTCTTTTCTTTAGCAATTCATGTACCGCTACACTGACTCCAAAACTCTTTTTGAAACTAAATTTTAAATGTATATACATTTGCAATTGAAGTGGTAACATGTTGCACTTCCTCTATAATTCTACAGGTGGTGCACTCTAAACTACTCTCACAGCACAGCATCCTGTGTGGTAAACCCTACATCATAAACACTAAATTCTCCAACTTACATTACATCCTAAACACTACACCCTAAATATCATACTCCAAACAACAAACCCTAAACACACTACACTAAAAACACCAAATCCTACACCTAATGCACCATGGGTTGCACCATTGAAACTGCACATTCAAGTTGTGTGTTGTCACGTACCGGGTGTTATGGTGGATGTCGCCATGGGCGGAAAGAGCAGGCATAAACGCAGAGGGATGTTGTAAACAAAAAGAGTCTTTTAATAAGATCAATAACAAAATATAAATAAGGACACAAAACAAACAAAGGAACAAACAAACTCAAACAATACTCAAAAGCATATGGTGAAACACGGGCTCTATGCCAAGACACAGGCAGGCTCTAATACCTGTTACACTAAGTATAAGCCCTATGGCGAGACACAGGCTTAAGGACACATACAGGCTCTAATACCTGTTACACTAAGCATAAGCCCTATGGCGAAACACAGGCTTAAGGACACATACAAACACTATGTAGGGAGCTGACACCAGACAAGACTAGAAACGCGGAGGGACTAAAGATAGGACCAGAGACACAGACTAGAGACACGGAGAACCCAGAGACGGAACTAAAAACGAGACACAGGGAGACCAGAGACACCGGGAGATCAGAGACACAAAAGGACTATGGCTAGAGACATGGCAGTTAGATAAACCTGATAATTAGCTAAACATAGCAATTAGCTGAACATGGTTATTAGCTAAACATGCTCCTAGCCAAACACACACTTAGCTAAACCTACCAACTAGCTAAACACACAGGAAAATAACAGGAGGACACAAACAACAATACTTACAGTACATACACATTAAACACACACCACACTTCACATGACCGAGTCAGCTCCACAAACATAGACACACTGAACATCTAGACATTGCCAACACTAGAGCCTAACAAAACAAAACTTAAATCAAAATACAAACAAAATACAAACAAAACAAAACAAAACAAAACAAAACAAAACAAAACAAAACAAAATGCCCACATACATGACAGTAGTACAAACTAACAATGCTCAGCCCAGTTTGCCAGACTAAACAGCTATTTATAGATGACCTAATGAGCTGCCTCGGCTCAGGTGTGCAATCGCATCACCTGACCGAGGTGCCTTCTGGGAAACCGAGTCTGCAAACAAAAACTACAAAACACAAAACAGTGACCTCTAGTGGTGGTCCCTTACATGTGTATGAATTGCCTCACACTCAAGCTTCTGATGTTCAGTGATCTTATTTTGAAGCTTAATCTTGTTCTGACAAAAAATATGATAAAATGATAAAAAATAGAATCAATAAAGACAGAAAAACGATTAATATTGTAGCGTTTTACCGCCGGAAGGATCTTGGAGAACAAGTGAGCTTGCTTGGTGCCCAATGCAAATGGCTGGGAGTACTTTATTTAGCACACAGCACTGTATAGCATGAACAACACATTCACACGAGAACTACATCCAATTTAGCCTTAGCATAAACCGGAGCACATTCAACAGGTCACACACACCTAACACACACACAACATGGCCGAAGCCACTAACCCAAACACCCTTCCCCAACAAGGTGAACACACAGCAACCCCTCCCGCAAGGCATTATGGTCGCCCGCCGAAACCCCGCGTACGCCACACTGCCCCCACCTGACCTGGCCCCGGTCACCATGACGAACTCAGTCCCTGAGGCGTGGCGGTGGTCGGCGCTGGTGTTATGAACGCCGGAGTCCTTTTGCGGGGGAGGGAGGAGCGCAACCATTGCCCTGAGGCGGTTCAGCCTCCACAGAGTTTGATGTTTCGCCCGCCAACCGCACCCGGTAGACAACATCGGAGTGCTGGGCAATTACCCTATCACCCAAACCTGCTCTCCAATAGCAAAATCTCGCTCCCGGCTGTGAGTGTCATAAACACGGTGCTGCTTAACACCAGTGTTTACGCGCCAACTCGTGAACACGGAACAGTTTGTCTTTTAAAGAACAAAAATAATCCAACCCAGGCTTCATGGGTAAATCCAATTGGGGAGGTGGTCCGAACACAAGGTCCACGGGAGTGCGCAGCTCGCGGCCGAACATTAAAGCA